>CM062248.1:26256030-26310279 GCA_031216285.1 Syzygium syzygioides | reverse complement strand
AATACAATAAATTTATGACTTTTTGGACAATTTATCCAAAATAAATGTGAATAAAATGTTGGGATTTGCATTTGTTTTGTTGAGAAAGAATTAATTTAGCGAAATTGCACGCCCGTCTCTCCAACTTTTACTATATAGGTCTTTGAGCTTGTAATTTTGTGCAAAAGGGAAAGGCAAAATTGGCATTTGGGCACTTAAATTCCTATACGTCAATCTTTTTTCTTTAACTATCTCAAACAAGAGAAATTTTGCCATTCATCGCTCTTTTTCTTTCTATACCAATGCATTCTTGGGGATTGGAACTTGACTCAAGCTCAATTGAGTTTCAAAAATTTGGCTCGAGCTGGATTTGGATAGAAAATCCAAGTCCTCAGATTCTATTGGGTATATTTGAATTATATATGAACTCGAGCTTGAGCTAAAGTAAAATAAATTTGGACATTTTTTCGTGCATTCATGTGTACGAGGATTAATATATACTTAACCAACTCATGTGTCTTTTTTTGTAAATGTTCTTGATAGAGACAACAAAAGCTCGATTAGACTCGCGATCTTGTCGAGCTGAATGTAGGTGAACATAAATGGGACTTGACTAGATGCTCGAATAGTTCAAGCTCGAGTTTCAATATGAAATCTGGCGAGTTGATCTCGAGTAATCATTGAGTCGGTACTCAAAGTAGTAGCTCAACTCATTTTCGCCTCGGTCTAATAAGAGGGGAAACCATAAAAAGAAAAAGAAAAAAAAAGAAAAAGAAGTAATGACAAAATATGAAAACATGTTTTTGTCCCGTATTAAACCGGTAAAAACAGAAAACCAACGAAGAGAACACGAGGTTTCGGTTTGGGCCCAGAGAGCGAGAGAGAGAGACTGAGACAATCAATCCAGAAAAGATAAAGGTCCAATCTTTCCTCTTCTTCTGCCACTGTTCTTCTTTCCCGGATAACCCAAAATCCGAAAAAGGCTCGAACTTTATCGCGATCTCACCACCATCTCGAGCCAGTCCGCATCGAATGGATCACCTGCCGAGACCGGATTCTCTGTCTCTCCTTCAATCCGCGCGAAACCCAAGTGCAGCGCCGGAGCCCCGCGTTCCCTCCGCTTCCAGGTTTTGCCACCCCCCGACCCTTTCCAGATCTTTCCAATTCGGTTCTTGACTTGCTTGCGTGGGTGGATTTTGGACCGAGATTTCGTCGATTACGAGGATGATTTAGGAAAAAGAATCCTGGGTTCTTTTCTATAAGGGTATGGTTGAATTACTTTGGTGGGTTTAGCATGCACTTCGAAGGCAGAACGTTGCAATGTCCAGGCACTAATTTTGGGAACTTTCTTGATCGTTTTGTTGTGGTGGCGAGCTCTAAGTCAATAGGAATTTGACTTAGAGGCTGATTAAGCTTAGCTTTTTCTTTTTATAGTAGAACTCTTTGTTCTGTTGAACTATCTGGATTTTACTAAGACTAGGGGCAAAAGAAGAGGGGAAAAAAAAAAGACCAGAAGAAGTAAGCTAAAGGGTGCTTCATAATGGAGACACCCTTTTTCACCCCACTAAATGGAGACATTGGTTTTTAATGCATTGAGTTTTTCCCCCCCGTGCAGCAGGGATGAAGTTTTTGTGCGGAAAAGTCAGAAGGCGGACCGTGAGAAATTGAGGAGGGATCGACTGAACGACCAGTTTATCGAGTTGGGAAATACGCTAGGTGATGCTTGTGACCTCTGTTAATTGTGAAGGAGTGTTGATGTGTGTTTCTTGTTTTTTGTGCTCTTACTGCATTAGGTGTATAAGTATAGTGCCTGTAGTTACTTTATAGTCTTATTTGATGAATACATCATTTCATTTGTTAATGTTTGAGATAAGTAACACTTTCTTCTTCTCTTTTTTCAACCTTGACTTGTCAAATTTTTCCTCTTGAACGATGAAGGGCCATCGATCCTGATGACGACTTCCCTCTACCTTTGTAAAAATACCATTATCTTACTCTGCTGATGGATTAGTTTATCTCTTGATGTCTCCTCTGCATTTCGAAAGCACTGGCTCTCAGTGCTTTACTTGATTGGCTAACAGTCTGACAACAAAATTATTTATAGGTTGCACATAAATATTCTTATATTTTGATCTAGGCTGTTGATGTTTTTAATTCCTATCTAAAATTCCCAAGTTGATAGTGTAATCTTTTGAGATGTTTTTAATCAATCCCTTTGTGTACGTGTTATAGCGATTTAGCTCTTCTTAGCTAGTTAGTCTCTACCTAGATTTAAAGCATGTGCTGCCTTCTGTCTTTTATCCTCAGTCTCTCTTGTCAGTTTTTTGTTGGCTTTCCCATCGGTGCTTACTACCTCACATTCACCATTTACTTGTCAAGGATCTTTATCTAGCCTTTGTTCCTTTATATCTTCCCAGAGAAAGTGTCTGGTTCTCACAAGTCTTTTCTGAAAATTATAGAAAATATAGCTTTGTTTAGTATGCTTGCCACATCCTACTTCAGCTTTCTACTCTGCTGATGTTGTTTTCTAATTTGCTCTTTTCATTCATACAATAAACATAGACAGTTAACTCAGGCACTTACTTAAAAAGGAAATGACACTCAACTCTAGTTGCATTTAGCTAATGCAGAAAAGCTTTCACTTTCTGACAAAAAAAGAGAAAAGAAAAGACTTTGTCATTGGTATCTTCATTGTTTCCAAAAGCTAGACAGTTAAAGCAAAGACTTTGGCCATTAATTTAGCAAAGTCTAATTTATCAATGTTTGTAGGACGCTGAAAGCATCTTTCATAATGGTTTTGCCCCATATTTAGTAGATAAGGCATGAAATTAATATAATTTGAAACTTCCCAAGTTGTGTGCTTTCATACCCTAAGAAGTTAGAAGCACAGTTTTCTCTTTTGGTTTTGTCAACTCTTGAAATAGAAGTTTTTCAAACTATTCCTGTTCCTACTGCTGTCTTGGCACTGAAGTTGTAAATTTTCCTCCCTCAAACAATCTGAATCATGAGCTGAATGCTGATAGTTTAATGATATTTCCCATAAGCAAATGTCTTTAGCTTTTGGTTTTCAAGCTGCTTTACCCTGCGTGCACATCTTTGGAGTGGCAAAAGAAAAACTCACTATAATAGTATCTGAAGAGAAAGCTACTTGCACTTGCAGATCCCGATAGGCCGAAAAATGACAAAGCGACAATTATATCAGATACTATACAACTGCTGAAGGATTTGACCACTCAGGTGAACCAACTCAAAGCTGAATATAGTACATTCTGTGAAGAATCTCGTGAGGTAATCTTATGCTTAGTCTCTTTTTATTTAAGGTTTAAATTCATAGGGCACCTTGTGATATGTTCTTTTCCCTCTTAAAATAGTTGATGCAGGAGAAAAATGATCTCAGAGAAGAAAAGGCCTCTCTAAAATCTGAAATTGAGAGCCTTAATGCTCAGTATCAACAGAGAGCTAGGGCCATGTATCCGTGGCCTGTTATGGATCACTCAGTGGTTATGGCCTCACCTTCATACCCATATCCGGTGCCCATAGCTGTGCCTTCTGGTCCCATTCCTGTTCATCCACCTATGCAGCCTTACCCTTTCTATGCAACTCCCAATCCCAGTGTCATCCCTAACTCCCATTCGACTTTGCTTCCATTTGCAACACCTAACATGCAGGTTGAGCAGTTGTCGGGCCATTATGCACCTCCGCTTATGCAGCTGGGAAATCAGTCCCTTGTCTCAAGCATTAAAAAAGACAAAAGCAAGGAGAGAAAGCATGAAAAGTCTGGTAGTTCAAACGATGTCTCAACAGACTTGGAGCTGAAGACACCTGGGTCTGCGACAGACAATGTTGGTTTTTGTCCTTGTCAAACCATTTCTGTGAAACCTGTCACTATGGAAAGAAAAAACTCTAATTCATTGTTGTGCAGGATTCATCGTCACCACATAGATCATCTATGAAATCTACGAGGAAGGATGGTAACACTGCAGAAAGGAGTTCTTCTAGTCATTGTTCATCGCCTTGTAGTGTACAAGATAGCTCTTCCAGTAGCATAGTTGGTGGCTCGAACTCAAAGGCAAACGATTAAGTGTTCAGCTGCAGACGTGCCCATAAAATGAAAAGCAAGGTTAGTGGTCAAGTCCGCTTTTTCCCAGCTCTCCCTTGTACAGTATGCATAGGTCTTTTAGGTTTTATCTGTTCATGTCAGGTAATAGTCTTCGCGCAGCTGTCTCAGCAGAGTTCCCTTGGAATTCCACCCATTTGTTGCTGTGGAGTCGTCATCTAATGCCTCCTAATCCAAATGGCGTTAAACACAAACAAGACTCACCACTTATGCTGTTTAGAGGCATGTACGCAGATGCAGTGGCATTCGAGTATCGTGTCTTGCAAAGAAGCTTCTGACCTGCATGTCGAGGACACTGCCAAAACGCCAAGTCTTGGTTTGAGCTTCAATCATGAAGTTTTCGCTTTGCTGACATGAGAAAGGGAACAAGGGGCTGGCACCTCATTGGTAATGGCAAATGTAATGTCTATGCAATCATGCCTTGGCTGGTTTAGCAATGGCGTCGCACCCGCTTGCTTCGGTGCTACTGGTTTGTAAAATGGATGTCTTTTGAATTCAAATTCCGTTTTCGCTTCCTTCTACTACCATTACCTATACGATTTCAATTTACATTTTCTACGTCACTTCTTATCATTAGCATTTACATCAAAAGTTGGACATGATCAAGTATGAGCAATATCTTCGACCAAAAAAAAAACTATTAGCAATATCAATTGGTAAGTGCATGCTGAGGTTCGGACAGATCTTGAGTTAAAAGAAAAGGGAAGGCAGTTGAATTGAACCGACTTACAGTGGCCTAGACTCATCTTGGTTGGGCGGTCAATCGCATATATAGAAACGTGGGATGTTGCATTTACCTTACCAAGAAACTTTTCGGTTTTTCGGCATCGCAACGGTAATAACACAATGATTGGCTCTACTTTACATGTGATCCAAAGCATGGGAAATTTGTTCAGAAAGTCCTAAACTTATTGTATAGTGGCCGATACAGTCCTAAATATTTCAATTGTGCTAATCTAGTCCTAAACTTTATAATTGTGCTAATTTAAACATAAACTTTTTGATGATTTGTCAATTTAGTCTTAAATTTTCGATAATTTGTCAATGTAATCTTTTTGGCCAATTATCTGAATAATATGTTTATGATTGAATTGGCAAAATTTCAAAAGGTTTAGGACTTTTTGTATGATTATCCCTTCAAATAACAAGTCTACATAATTGCTTGTTAGTCGTACCAAACGTGTTTTACTGAATTTATTAGCATGGAAAGCAGTGTTCCGGAAGGAAGTGGACTTAAAGAAATCACGAAGGTCAATAGCATGATTGGAATGCAAGCTCTTCTTTTATTTTTCCAACAAATATAAATTGTTGATAGAACGAAGCCATCAAAGCACCAGTGGTCTAGTGGTAGAATAGTACCCTGCCACGGTACAGACCCGGGTTCGATTCCCGGCTGGTGCACTCTTTTATATTTTTCGCAAAATAAACTCACTGAAGCTTTTTCAGTTGGAATCCATGTGTGTTCCCTTTCCGTACCCCTTTTTGGTCGATGCAAGGTTGAAGAAAAGCATGGTATCTCTGGCGCTCGCATCATCTTTGAGTGCAACTCACTCCACATATCATAAACTCCAAGCACACTCCAAGCATTTATCCCAGACACACTCCCCAACCATCAACACTTCCAGAAACAATCCCAACATATCTCTCAGACCCTAGTCATTTCATAAAGAGAGAGAGAGAGAGAGAAAGAGAGAGGGAGGGAGAGAGAGAGATCACATTCGCATGGATTGGCTTCAACCAAGAAGGAGAGGCCCGGAGTGGAAGCAGGGATGGACCAACCAGACCTTCGCCTCGATGTCCGCCCCTCCCCTCCACCTGCTCTTCATCTTCTTCATCGCCGTCTCCCTGCTCTGGTTCTCTGGCCATGCCCGGTACGAGTCCCAGCTCCGCTACTCCGTGCTCAACCTCCAGCTCCTCCTCTTCCTCCTCCCCCTCCTCGCCTTCCTCTTCATGTACTTCTACTACGGGGCCGCCCGGCTCAACTACCTCCTCTCCTGGCGGCAGCCGCGGCATCCCATGCAGCCCCATCTCCCTGGCGGTGTCAGCGGGGACGGCGGCGGAGGAGGAGGGGGCGTGCCCTGGGGTGTTGCCATCTTCGTGGTGCTGCTCCTGGTGATGGTGTCGTACCACCGGTCGTTTCAGTCCATGTGGTTTGGGCCTCTGCGAAGGTTGGACTGAGCAGGTGTTATCTGTGAAGTCCAAATTGCGTAGGGAAAGAGAAACGGGGAGAAGTTGATTTCATAGGCAGCCGAACTCTGTTGCGATGAGACAACCAGTGCATGTACGCACAAATAGAGATTGTTTTCTTTTTTGTATTATAGTTGTTATTGTTCGAGGTCTGTTGATATTATATATCCTTGGACTTGCACATATAAATTAAATCAAGTTCCATTGACATGTCCATTGGAGCTGATATGAGTCTGACGTAAAACAACTTAAGGGTAGAATTCGTATCTCGAAAAAAAAAAAAACTCATTACACAATTCCATTTATTTTGTGAAAAATTAATAATTTGAAAAATATTTTCATAAAAATAACCGCCTGTATCATTTGAAATATTTAGTTAATAAAAAATATCTTATTATTTATAATAATTTATATTTAAATATTTTCGTAGATGATGAAATTTTTTTTTCATTTGTTCATTTGTTGCATATGATACAAGCGATAATTTTTATGAATTTTTTTTAAATCATTCATTTTTCCCAAAACAATCAAAACTTCGAATATCTTGTCGTGTTCTTCATTTTCATAGTTCTTAGTGCCAATCATGAGTTGATTCCCCCCTGGTAGCTACATGTTTATTCACTTGGACACTTACCGACTCCAATGGACATGTCAATTTTACCTAGATTTGGAACTAGTGCGAATTAAATAAGTTATGCGCTAATAGGCATGCGGCCCTATTGGTAAAGGTGGGGAGGTGCGAACGCTAGTATCGTAGATGCAGGGTTTGACTCTTGCGCTCTGCAAGAAGCTGAGTAAAAAAGAAAAAAAGTTGTGCAAAATGTATGGGCTTGATAAGACAAATTACAGAAATTTTAAAGACTTATTTGGTGGAATAAATGCATAAATAAACATATCAAAAGTGGATTTTTACTATTACAATGAGACGTGGAGACTCTCGTGAGCATAATGAAAGTAGTTTTTTTTTTTTATCACGCCCTAATGAAAGTAGTTGGCCATTGCTAATTATCATGCAATACTTTGAAGATGACCAAATGCTCATTGCTTTAAATGACGGCATTTTGAGTCAAGATCCCTTATGCCAATAGGCATTTTCAAAAGGCTTGCACATTCTAACCTCCAGAATGTTAGAAAATCTAACACAAAAACTTAAACATATTGATGGAAGGAGACTGATCATAAAGAGCATATTAACAGACTTTAGAGCCCCAAAATCCATTCCAATTGTTGAACCAAACACCCCCAGATTAGATGCAGCACGGGCTTTAGAGCCTCAAAACCTTTTCCAAATGCTAAACCAAACACTCTCGGATTAGATGCGGCACATGAAATTTGAATGATGGGGGTAGATACACATACATAAAAGGGATAACACTGACTCTAATACCATATCAGAAAGTTAAACGAAAAAGCTTAAACTTATAGATGAAGGGCGACCACATGAATATAAACATAATATAGGACACGTTGTCAAGTGATGTGAGATAATGTTTTAACACAAAAAAAGAATAAATTATTTTCATTCAATCTAGTTTATATGTTAAACAAGTCAAATACTTGTGCTTTTTGGTGAAGACTATTTGTCAGTATATGTTTTGTTTAATGAACAACTAATTTTTTTTTATAATGATCGTTTGATTCTATAATTTCATAAGAAGAGTTATTGCTCAAATCAAGATTATCATGTAAAATCAAGCCGGTGGTCATTTTTCTAATAAATTCATGATATCATAAGCATTCCTTTTTATCAAAGCCATTGGGCATTCTAAGAAATGGTAAAGATTTCATTTATTCGACCTGTAGCTAAACACGTGCATTTACGTGATTATTTGCATACAATTTCACAACCCTAAGGTTGAGTTTGGAATGCGTGGAGATGAGCCAAATCGATAGAAAATTTTAAATTTTCCTAATTTTCTCCCCCACGAAAAGGCCCAAATTTCCATCATTCGCATGAACACTCTGTGAAGTCTTAATCTATTAAATTTGGCCAAATTTAGGACTGAATTGGCACAATAAATAAGGAAAATTTAAAATTTGGCCAAATAATTTACCCAAATTTTCATCAATTGTACACTCTTTGATCAAAATAAGGGTGTGTTTGTTTTGTAGAAAATAAACAATTTGGAAAATATTTTCTTAAAAATGAATGCTTGTATCACTTAACATAATTAATCAATAAAAAATATTTTTAGTACCAACAACAATTTATGTTGAAACACTTTTGCGGATGATGAAAATATTTTTTGTTCATTTTCATATTTGTAATCAATACAAGCGATCACTTTCAGGAAAATATTTTCTAAATTATTCATTTTTTGTGAAACAAACGGAGCTTAAATAATGCATGTGTGGGCGAGTGATTCTGGAAATGGGTTTTGTCAGGACTATGTGTATGGATGGGTGTGTGTTTATGGGATGCAAGTTGAAGGGTAAAATGGAAAATGAAGGATAGAATACAATCAACACCAAGGTATAAAGGACGTGCCACCAGCCGAGGATGAAGATCGGGATCAATGAAGTCACCACTGAGGTTTAAAGGACAAGCCACTAGCCAAGGGTAAAGGACTTCGTGATATGAGAAACTCACCATTAGGGCCTAAAGGATAAACCACCAGTCGAGGATAAAGTGCTTCTTGGTCCACCACCAAGGAGTAATCTAGATAAAGAAGTTGATTTATGAGTTATCCACTTTCTAAAGATAATCGCTCACACAGAGGAAAATCTCTTATATTTTCATTCAACAAAGTTTGGTCTCCATTACAGTGGAGGACTCTCATCTATTTATAGGGAAACTAGGGCATAGAAAATAACCAAACATTAAAAGACATGGGCACTACCCAACCATTTAAGGACTTAAGAACGAAGGATTAAGGACATTGACTCTCGAGACTCACAAAACAATTAGGACATAATACATTGATGACATATGGAGACTTGAAATCTTGAGCCTTGCATTTTATCTTCCAAAATTCGTGCTCTAGCCTTGATGAGAGAATAACCACCTCAATAAATCATCAAATGTCCTAGGAACTTGCTTGGAACAACCTCCCATCATTATGCTATCAATCCAAATTGAAATCAGTATTAATCTTGGTGAAATGATATTGAATATCTGAGCGCCTAAAGAAGAATCAACCACTTTTTTAATTGATAGCCTCCTTATCGATGCTCAATCGAAGCAATTTATGACTGAATTCTACCTTAGGTTGAATGAGCATTGATAGTGTCGATTTTATCGATGGATTTAGGTTGGTTGCTCCCGCATCATTAAGTGAGAAATTAAATTTGGCCCGGGTATTTTAGTCAATATTATCTTAAAATGAATAAAAATTATAGAAATTTTATGGGTAATCAATAAATATAATTTATTGATTAAGTTCTGTCCCATGAAAAGAATCCTCAAACGAAAAGAATTTGATACAAGAAATAGTACGTACAAACCTAAACTGAGCTATACTCATGTGGCTCCGTGCTTAAAGATACAAATGATGCATACACAGTACCATAATTGATCATAATACACATGACTTTTCCACTAAATAAATACACATAATACACATGACTATTCCACTAAATAGTGTATTTATAAAGAAGTCCGGGGGCACGAATAAGCTTTCTACGAAAGAAATTTTTTTAAAAAAAAGTTTGACGTACAAAAGGAAATTATTAATCAAAGAGAAAAGAAAAAGACAAAAAGAAGAGACAACGAGGAAGAATAATTTATCACCAAATCACACCATAAACTTAAACGTCCTTTTAAATTAACTTCATGAATCAATCTTAACAAGCACAACTAAAGGTATAATTATACCGAAAGTCATAAAATTTGTCACGAAATTGCAATTGAATTCGAAAACTTTCAAAAAAAGTAATTAAGTCCTAAAACTTGTTACAAATGTGTAATCAAATTCTAAAACTTTCAAAAAGTGCAATCAAGTCTTAAAATTTGTTAAATTGGTTTAGTTAAGTCCGTCTGTTGATTGCACTTTTTGAAAGTTTTTATGACTTGATGGCATTTTTGTGACAAGTTTTAGGACTTGATAGGATTTGATTGCACTTTTGTGATAAATTTTAGGACTTGATTATACTTTTTGAAAGTTTTAGAACTTAATTATACTTTCTTGATAAATTTTAAGGCTTTCAATGTATTTATTCCTTATATAAAAGGAAGACAATATCCTGAATTTTCTAACGTGTAAGGTGATTGTAGTACACCAAATATTGAATATGACCTCTTTTGCTTTTTCTCTTCTTGCAGCTTTAAAAAAAAAGAGAGTAAACACAAGATCAAAGGAGAAAAAGGAAGGAAGGCAGGGAGCACAAGAGTAGAAAAGTAACAGTTGAAATCTTCATGTATAATGTTAAAGATAGTTTAGATATTTATCTTGATACGTAACAATTATAATTAATCAAGGATATGCACAATTAAGTAATATATTTGCATAATTCTGAGAGATACGAAGAATTAAGAAAAATATTATAATTATCTCTAATATATAATTCTGATGAAACGATAGACCGAACCAATCATGGGATGTGAATTACATAAAAAATCTATGTTTTTTTTAAGAAGATACTTTAAAGTCATATAACTTCTCCAGACGCGATTGATAGGTTTTAATAGAGCCGGTCCATGTAATACTTAGGCCCACGATTTGACAATAGGAAGAGCCAAGAAACTTCATGGACCAAGCACCAGCAGGAACGTGGCCACTTCGTGATGGCCACGCAATTTGCGACGGGGACCACGATTCACAGAGGTCGGCTAGGCTTATCACGTAACAAACAAAATCATGTCACGATCTGTCTTGGTGACCTTTGCTTTCGAGTGACCACACAAAAACATTATCCTTATTACTAGGAAAAGGAAAGGAAGGGAGGGAAAGGAAGAAAAGTGAGTGCATATGAGATGGACCCGGAGGAAACGCTTTGATTGATTTGATCAATTAAGGAGGACTTTTGTGTAATCTTAAATTTCTAGCTTTAGGACGTGTTTGTCTGAGTAAAAGAATTGTTCGCGAATTAATTGTCTGGTCATGTGTTCAGTTTGCTTAAAATGATTAGTTAATGAAAAACTATTTATGGTAAAAAAAATACATTTGTTTAATGTTAGGAAAATGAATTCTCTAACCTGAGGAAGGGAAAGTATGTTACTGAAAAATGGTCTCGCAAAAAGTATTTTTCTTTATTATTAAATTTTTCCCGAAACAAATATACCCTTATTATGAAATACATATGCCACTATAGAAGATCCGTAACCAAACCAGCTACTCCGCTAATCATTTATATTACATGTGTACCTACCAATTGCATCACGCGACACATGTATGTAGGGACGCTCATGTGAAATTCATTTAGTCCAGTGAGCAGGTGGTTTTGTGATGATATAAGTACTCTCACGCTACGCGCGCGATGCTGTTTAAGTATGTCGATAGTACTCGTCATGCAACTTCTCCTCAGCCAGATATATGCAAGAAATGTATGAAACATCAATTTGGAAGACGGAAATTGAAGTCTGACGGCGGTTATTTAGAAAATTCATTGAGTTGATGAAATCACTATGCACCGTCGGCAATTTTATGGTTTGATTTAATGTTTTTGTTTTTCTGCAGTACATTTTGCTTTACTCACTTTTGGGTTTTGAGTGGAAGATCTAATTATCATGATATTGTACGAAAATTTCAGAACAGGTCATTTCTTTATACAAGACTTCAAAATCTCCCGCATGCTTTTGTCGTACCCAGGAGAAATTGTCCAATTATTCCTAGCCTTATTATATGGATGCTAATTCAATTTTTAATTTTTTAATTTTGCCAATTGATCTAAATCTTTATGCAAAATTCTAATGTAGTCATTCCAAAAATTTTTCGTCAGAAATCATTAACGTGGTGACATACCACGTAGGACGATCGATGATGATTGGAGTATCACGTTAGCCATTTTTGGCAAAAATTGGCCGAAAAGACTACATTGAATATTCATACAAATGTTTAAGAATAAATTAGCAAAATTGAAAAGTTTAGAACTGAATTGACATTCGCACAATAAGTTGAGGACTTATTAGGTAATTATCTTTTTAACTTTAGGATTGTAATATTCCTTCATAAATTTACTATCCTAATTTTATCACTTAAAAAAACATGAAGTAACTCTCTAGGAGGTAATGAAAAGAATTTAGTATCCAATCACTTATCGATTCTATGATTAGCAAGCCAGTCAGCAGAGCTCAGCAGTCTTCAAATATCTTTAAGTAAGCAAAGCTAGCATTATTAATCATAAGCTCTAGACTTACAAGATCAATGATGGCTTTAGAGTCAATCTCACTGATGATGAAAACCAAATTGTCGTGCGAAGTTGAGCCTCAATCAAAAAGCCGATAGTTCTGTTTGTGGCCACGAACATATTCCTACAAAATGCGGCAAAATCACCAAGTGAGTCACCCCTTTCGTTTCTCAATAAGCTTTTTGCACCAACAAGTCATGGGTTGCTTTAAGAGGCTTGATCAATATTTAATTTATCCCATATGACCAAATTGGAGAAGGGTGTGATCCACTTAACCTTGAGCTATTTACAGATGAAGCTTTAATAATTTCGTTTGTCTATGACTGAATTACTTTTACCCAATTCGAAAGAAACAAAGTTGTCCTGCAAAAAAAAAAATTGTTTCTCCATTACCGAAAAAGCCACACGCTCACTCCATATGTCGTAATTTTTCTTAATCAATAATAATAACATCGGCATTCTTACACTTAGTGTGTTTCCTTAAAAATTCGCAAGTCATTATCTTCTCAAAACCATCTGACCGTTGGAATTAGTTTTTCCTTTTGATCCAACGATCCAGTTTAGATACAAGACCGGTCCCATAAATTAGTGGATTGGACCATACTATTTCCCCTAGCTAATGCAACGCCAAACGTCTCACGTCAAATAGGAAAATGTCGTTGCAAATTATTACTTAGAAGAAAAAGGTCGTGGTTAGTGGAAATCCATCTATACTTTCTTTAGGAAATGACCAAGTTGCTCAGGAAAAAAACAAAAGAAATGAAAAACGGAACTAATTGCTCAGACCTACACAGGTCAAGGAGAAAATCAGTTTCTGGATGTTGACCATTCTCTAACTTCTGGTTTGAATTCATCCACCTCTCTCTTCTTGCATCTTTCTTAAACTTAAAAACAAATTCTTGTGTTTGTTGTTCTCTTCTACTAAAATCATCGGTAAGAGATGCTCTTGGAATTTTTTTTTTAATTTAGCTGCTTAGATTCCAATAGATCAACATATATATCACCCAACTTCATCATGTAACTCTGGTATTGGTAATTTACTGGCTTCATATTTTGCAGATTACACAGAAAAAACGAGATTACTGATCCATCTCATCAACCTCTCTCTAATCTCATCAACCTCATACAACACTCTATACATCAGTTTTATCCAAATTACAGAAACCCCACTTCTTGATCACCCATCCAAACGAAAAAGAGCAAAAAGAGAAGACAAAATAAACACCTCTAGTTTAGATTTCCCATGATCATCATCATCTTCAAAGGCTTCAACCAAACCAACTCTCAAGAAAGCTAGACTGATACTGGAGCAAAACCAGGAGGAGCACGATGAGAGCCGCCACGCCCCACGGTGAGCTACCCTCGGACGGCGAGCTGTTGATTGCCCTGCGCCGGCCCCAAGGTGACCCGGTAAAGAAGCTCTGTGGATCATCCATAGTGGATAGGAGCTTCACAAGCAGTATCAGAACGATAGGCGCTGCAAAAAGGATCCAACCCATCTGCTCTTCGGTGGTTTCGACCGCGGATTCATAGCTGAAGTACCAAGATATGCCTAGAAAGATGGAGATCACAGCCAGGATCACAAGGACTGGATATGGTAGAGGGTTGAGAGTGAAGACATCGGAGATTGAGGAGGCTGTGCTTCTACTCCCATAGACCATGATGACAGGCTTCCTTTTTTTCCTCTTGTTTTCTTTCTTATTTAATATTTTGTGGGAGAGGGGTTAGGTAGTTTTAATTTTATAGCAAGAGGAAGAGGGTCCTCAAGAGTGGTGGCCCCAGAAGTTGCATTTATAAGGAAAGATTGGACTAACAAAGAAAAGACCTTTCTTTTTATAAGCAAGAGGTTTATTATATGAGAGAGCCCCAGCAGTTGATGGTTCTATTGGACTCTCCGGATGTATATGATAACCACAATAAATGATGAAAATTGCGTTTGATAACTTCTAACCACACACAATTTAGTTATTTATTTAAGTAAAAAATCACTTAACGCAATAAATGAGAAGATGATAAAATATTCAATGGAAGTTAAAATCTTATCAATCATATTGTCAAAACCTGTCAATGATATTCGTTATTCCATATATAATAAAAAGCTAATTAGATTTCCTATTCAATAAACATCTATTATTAAAAGAAATTATTTCGACTTTTACTTTTTAAAGGATTGAGGATTAAATATTCACTTCTTAATTTTTCAGCCTTTATTTTTCAGTTTTATAATATCAGCCATCTTTTCTTCATATTTAGTGGAATGCCTTTTTCATGACCCAAATAGATGTATGTATCAAGAAATAGGGATGAAAAGATGTCACAATTGTTGTAAAATAATCACTAGAAAAATAAGTGAGAAACAGTAAAAAAACCCTGGTTAAAGTGTCAGTACCTAGTATACGGAGAAAGCCAGCCCAAATAATCTAACTAGTCAAATCGGAGAATTATAAATTTGAGTTGCTCACGTACTCAAGTGTTTCCTAACCTAAATTATGCTCAAATCTACAGTGTTTGTGATGAAAATTAATAAGTTTAGGTATATAATTCATAGCACAAATCCACGGTATCCAGAGCTCTATGCGCGACTTAAAGATTTCTCTGTGCGTTTACTGAAGAAAACTTCCCATGCCACTGGAAGACGTCCTTATTACCTATTTACTTTGTTGTGCGGTTTTCTTAAGAAGAAACAAAAATAGATAATGCCAACAAAACATATTATATGCATGTGCCCCTTCCTTGATATAATTTAGGCAAGTTCTTCGCGCAGGCTGGCGGTGGCAGAGGGCCATGCACGCCTGTCGGCCAGCCTCGCGTGGCCGGTCGCCCTTAAAACCGAAGGAGAGAGAGAGAGTTTGGGAGAGGCCCACCAAGGGAGAGAGACCGAGCGATAGAGAGATCCGGGAGAGAGAGAGGGTGAAGCCGAGAGCGCCGGCGAGTGAGACTCGAGGCCGCGGGGGCTCCCGTCAATGACCGCGGTCGGCGAAGCTCCGACGTCTGTCACGGTAGGTTCCGGTCCAAGCTCGCCGGATTTCATTTCTATTTAGGTCTGATTCGGGAGGATTTCCCGAGGATTTCGGTTTGGGGGCGCGCGAGGCAACCGGACGTAGTCCAATCCATCGAGTTCGCCGTCGTTCGTTGCCCCCAAGCCGGATAGGGAACGCCGCAACGGCTACGCCCCCTTCCCTGTTTCTGGTGCTTTGTTTGACGGGGCTCACTGGCCGGAGCTCGTACCCGTCCGACTCGCGCAAGCTCCGGCCCGTGAAGCCTCGGGTTTGTTCTTGCTCACCTCTCTGTCATTGTATGCGAATCCCGGTCCGTTTTGAGCCTCAATTGTGCCGGAAATCACTCGTTTTTGTAATGCACGCTGACTGCTTGATGTTTTGTCCGAGCCAAATCCTTCTCTTTTGCCTTTGTTTGGTCTGTTATGGGGGTGTCGGGCAGTCCTGGCGTACCACCGGCGACCACAGTGGTCTTGATGTACCACCAGTGGCAGCGGCTGTCCGGACGTGACCGCGAGAGGAGGTGGCCTGCCAGTACTTCGCCGGGACTCGGGCGATCCGCGCCTGCCCAGTCCCTCGTCGGGGCTTGGACGACCTCGGCTGGTCGTCCGTCATCGCGACGTCCCTCGTCGGGGTGGCGAGGCACCGGTCGCTAGCGCGTGGGCGAGTCGCGCCGGTGGGGCGCGATGGTGAGCAGAGCTGGACGCGCTGGTCGCGGCGGCTGGGGTGGCCACGAGTCGGGTCGGTCGCGGGCAAACCGGGTAGGGTTCCCGGCGATTCGGATTTGCAGATCAGGTCGGGCGACCGGGTCTATCCGGGTAGGTTTGTTGTTGGGTATTTGGGCCAATTTTAGGCTTATTTGGTTTTTATTTGATTTGGGCTGGAATAGGTTGTGGGCCGGTGAATTTAGGGTCTAGGGTTTTTTATTTCCTCGTTGGGCCTAGGTTTGTTTTAAAAATAACTTTGGGCTGGGACCTTTCTTTTTTAATTCACCAGATTGGGTTTAATAAATGAACTCGGTCCGATCGTGGACCCGGCCCGGCGTGCCTAGGTCAGTCTCGGTCCGGGTCAGATGTGGAGATCCGACCCGGATCCGATTTTTTTTAATATTGTATTATTTTAATATTTTAATTTTTTTAAAAAAAAATTTTTTCAAAAAGGGCTCGAATTTTATTTTATTTTATTTATTTTAAAAAAATTCCAAAAAATTCAAAAAATTTTTCAAAAAAATTCAAAAATTTTCAAAAATTCCGAATTTTTTTTTCAAAATAAATAAATAAATAAATAAATAAATAAGTATTTTTCCAATTTTTTAAAAAAAAAATTTAAAAAAATCAAAAAATCAGAAGTTTTATTTGGATTTTGAAATTAGTTTTCTCACCCTTTTCTCATGTTTAGTGCTATATTTAATCCCACGTCACTCGGTTCACACATTTTGCGTTGCATATTTAATTTAACCTCGCATGCGGTTAATTAAGTGCGTCTAAGCTTAGATATCAATTGTCGCTTCCTTTAGTTTAGTTAGAAACGGAATTTTGAGACTCCCAATTGGTAAGAACACGTTAGGTGATGAATTGAACAAGATTAGGTACCGAAAGGGCACTAATTAGTCGATTAGTGTAATCAAGTCCCCGTACCCACTGAATCTCTGGTTCGCGGAAGTGAGGCATTTCTCCCGTGCTTTACTTAGGTGTCTAATCGACCTATCGAAAACTGATTAGTGGCGACTCCTAGATGAAATTGATTTGCATGTTAACAACTTAAAATTAAGTCGCGAATTGGTTGGGCTTGGGAGAGTTCGAGCTAGGTTCGACTTAGCAATCCATTAGCCAAACCCCTTAGGCCGCGAGGCCAGTTCGGGGAGGTCGCGACAGTGGCCAACATAATATGACATCGGATTCGCAAAAATAACCTTTTAAACCCTTGAAAATCGGCTTCAAAATCTAGGAGGCAATATAATAAATTTTTTTACTTCTTGGCCGAAATTTCAGTTTTCGACCTTAACTACTCTAGATATGCGTGGCCACCCAAAAACGGTATCGGGCTCGAAAAATAATCTTATACGGCCTCGAAAATCGACGTCGGAGTCCAAAGGGGTAAAAACGTAATTTTTTCAATTTCGGCCGAAATTCCAATTTTCAGCTGGACTAGCCCCAAATGTATGTGCCCACACCAAAACGACGTTAGCCTTGCAAAATAGTCGCAAACACCCGTAAAATTTCGACATCGAAGTTCGGGTCTAATTTAGTGATCAAAATTGCTCAATTCAGAATTTTAGAGCCTCTAACTGACGGGTGGCTGTTTAGGGGTTACGCGTATCGACCTAGGGTCACTCGAATCATGATGGTCTCAATTACCGGGATAGTGCAAGAAATTGTTAATTATTCCAAGGGTCACGATCGTTCAGTTCAGGTTCGGGATTTATTTGCCACACGCACTCTCGGTCGAGTGGAATCACCCGCGATCCGATCGTACATCGTTGGCCAAACTAGATCCATCACCTTCCTAGAATCGGTCCACACTAGCCCAAAATACTTCTCTGCCATTTCTTAGAATCGGCACCCGATTCGGGATCAGGTCCCCGGTCCACGTACCGTTTTCCTAGTTAGCCTTTCCCATTGGTCAGTATCCCGCGAAGGGCCAGCTCCGAGCGAGACGTACTAAAATCAAATGAGAAAGAATATCCACTTCGTCGGATCTCGAAAATGGGTTGAAATTCAGGATGTTATAGGTAGGGTCGCCATGCCTTACGCGTGTTGAATGTGAACATATCGATGGTTGCGGTCATTCCATCTTCCTATATTTTGCAAAGATGGACTAAGGATGCCAAAAAAGGGATTGTGAATGATGAATCTTATCAAATGTCACCAAGTCCATCTAAAGTTATTTGATTTTCCACGGTAGTGCATGAATCCTTTGAATTGATGAGTTTGGGAGCCGAAGATGTACATACTATGAGAATATTGAGGAAGCACATGGTTAAAGCAAAGGCTGAAATTTCATCATACAAATCAAGTATGGTTGTAACTGATGATGTTGGTGATGATGAGGATAATGAGGCTTCTTTGTGTGATATTTCGGTAGCGGACCGCATTCGAAGGAAACGAAAGGGAATAAGTTATGGAAGGCTTAAAAGCTCAAGTGAGAAAAAGAAGAAAAAATCTAAGAAAGGAACTCCCCCAATGCAAATAGAAAGTCGAGATGAGTGACATATTATTCTAGTTAATATAATTAATTAAATTTTTCACTTATGTTACATAAAACCAATTAACATATTTATTACTTTGTAATGTAGAGTTGGTTGTCTAAGCAACACATAATGAAACTCATTTCCCATATTATTCAAGTAATTCAAATCAGTTTCGAAGTGCCTTTTATCCTGGCAACATTGGTGGTCCTACTATAAATCTAAATTTTCATAATCAGGTACATTGCTCTTTGTCCTCAATTTGTATTTATGTTTTACTAATTGGTCATTTTTTTTATATGGATGCAGCAGCCACCATACATCATGTTGTCAGAGATTATGAGTGGGTTTTGCCGATTCACTAGTCGAGTATTTAATAGTTTGGTGATCAATTAGTTAGTTTGTATGTTATTCAAGTTACTGTACCTCTTTATGCTAATGAGGTAATTTATTTTATGTAGATGCAATGTGACATTTTGAAATTCGACCTATTTTCAGGATTTATGAAATGAATATTTCTTCGATGCACTTTCAGTAAAATCTCACTCGGAAATTGATCACTTTTGAGATATTAATCATTGGGGAAATGCTAACTAGGAATTCAGTACGTGGACCTAAGAACTTGATCATGGATTGGCATTTTGATCATAAGGATTAACAAGGGAATATTTTGTGCCGTTAGAGACCGATCCAATGATGGCTATGAAACGATTCGCAAATCTTATACGATCGGAACGCCGGTGATTCCGTTTAACCATTGTATGAATTTTGAACGATCCTAAATCTAATCCAAAAGATCGCGTCTTTCAGAACTAGTGATTGACTCTCGCAATTATATGACAATCGAGATTGCCATGGCTCAAGTAAACTTAGATGTGGCTCGATGTCATCGGCCACGTGTCGATACGCGTAACTCCTAAAAGCCGCCCGTTAGTTTGAGATATACTAAAGTCGCGATTGTTGGGTTTTGGCCATTAATTAGAATCCGAATTGGGATGTTGAATTTTCAAGATTTCCATGACTAATTTATCGGACGTCGTCTCATTTAGCGTGGCCAACTATTGGATCGATTGGAATTATCGGAAAAAATTGAAATTGGGATCGGGAGTGGAAAAAGACCATTTTTCCCTAGGGTTAATTGAGCACTTTTGAAATATTGAATGGCAATTTGGACAATTGCATTTCCTTCCATAAGCGAAAATTTGGACAAGAATGCCCTCCTCTCCTTTTTGCTTATTCCTTAGTTGCCCTTGGATATTTTTCCCATCTTGCCTTAGAAGACTCATTTGTGGCCTTTGGATCTTTGATGAGATTGATAGGTTGATCTTGGCCCTAGATTTATGTGAGTGGGGTGGGTAGATAATAATTGACTTTTGACTCTCTCTCTTCTCATTCCCGGAATTCACTCTCTCTCTCTCTTCTCCTTCTCGAAGCTCTCTCTCTCTCCCTCCTTGGAATCGGCCGAAGTTCCAAGCACCATCACCTCCGCCTTGCTTCTCCGGTTCAGATGCCACTGGACTCGCCGCCTGAATCACCGGGCATATACCCGTCCGGCTGTCGGAGTGCGCACTTTTCACAAAAACCTGAACCAGCCCAGAAACCAACTGAAAAACACCCATTTCCCCCTCTTTCTCTCTCTCTTTAGGCCTCACTCCTGGTACCCCGACTACCACCATCTTGTGCTCATTCCAACCATCCCAGCCTGGTCACCGAAAAGTCGCCGGAGCTTCCCGTCCAGCCCTATTCACCGCTAGAGCTCAGTTTACCTGTTCACCGGTTTTCTTGCTTAAACCCTTGGTAAGTGACTTCCTAATCCTTGGTTAGGCTAGTGGGTTACTAATGGCATGTCTAGGGATGGATTAGGGACTGTGGATAGCTGGTTTAGTGGTTATATAAGCTTGTTTTGCTTAATGATGCAAGTTTAATGATTCTCGGATTTGTGGTTGTTATTGTACCTCTGCGCTTTGTTATTTTTTTGGTGATCATTGTGGATCGAATCTAAGGAAGTGCTCTTCATGGAATTTGTTTCCAACATCTTGAGGTATAACATACTTTAAATTCAGAATTTCTGGAGATCAATTAGGGCAATTCATAAGTCCATCTTTGGACCGTCTGGAGTTTGCCGGATTTACTGTTCACCCAACTGTCTGGTCTTTTTGATTTTCTATAAATGTTTCTAGACCTTATTTCGACAAACTTCCTTCACGAAAATTTTTAATAACATCTGTGTCTATATCATATAAAAATTTCAGAATTTTCCAAGGTGCTTTGTGTGCTGAGTGAAATGTGTTTTGGGGACGGGTGACATGTCCAAAGGAACAGATTTTTGGTCTGACTTCTAAGAGCAAAAATACATAGTTATGATTTGAACTGGGTTTTGAGTCCTTCATAAGAAATGTTCATCAAGATGTTTTGTACGACATATCCAAATTTCATAATTTTTGGAATTGATTTACTATTTATTTCAAACGGGTTTCGATCACTGCACAACTGCCATTTTTGGCCCCGATTCTGTGCAAACTCGGTTTTTCTCTCTCTGGGACTTTCTGGAGATTTTGTTACAAAAGAAAGGTGAGGATTTTAATTGATGAGTACAGACTTAGTTGGCATTTGATTAATTCATAAAGATAAGAATTGGTAATGGTTGTTGAGTGTGTGCATGGTCACGATACGTTTCGTCTAGGTGGGGGTTCTAGACGATGCCCGACGGGAGTTCGGATGTCGTCTAGGCGGGGTTCTAGATGTTGCCGATCGCGGTGGAGGCCGGATCGATTCTCCTTTATAGAATGCCGTATGGGCGGGGGTTCCAAACGTTGTCGTCGCCGAAGTAGCGGGACGATGCCTGGTTACACCAGAAGACCGGCCGGGGTTCGGTGGCCCCAGGGGCCGTTAATAATCTGGACAGTTATACTCGTGTGTTATGCATTGGGGATTGCAATGTGCTTGTGTTGTTGTTAAGCATGTCTGGATTAATAATAGTTTTATGCACGTTTATGTCATGTAGTTGTATTATGTACTCGTGGAGTGAATTGCTATGTTATGGCGATATTTTAACGTGCAGGGCGTGTGCATGTGCCAAGGCGAGGTAGGGACGCCTGTGATTGTCTTTGGCACGTTGTTTGTTAGAATTGAACGTTTATGATTGTTTGGAGGTACGTGTTAGCCTAAGTGAGGCCTAGGTAGTTGCTTATTAAGAAGTGTTCTCATGGTTGTATAATCAAACCATTTCAGACCCACGACCATGACTGATCCGGAGATGCCACCAGGGTACCATGATGATCTAAGGATGGGATTATTCTCCTCGTCTCTTTTTAAAGTACTCCTTTTGTAGAGGAGTTAAGCTTACCCACTACCCAATCCTTTTTGTTATGAGTGGTGTCTAGATGGTGGCCTCTAGTAAGGCTTGTAATTGCTATTTGCGTTTAACGCTATGTTTATAAAATGTATTTGTTGAAGTGTTTCGTTTGTCTCTTTATTATCCTGTTGGATTACATGTTGTATGGAGAGTTCGTTTTGCTTCCGCTTATGCTATTTGTTAGCGTTCGGTTTGGATCAGCGACAAATCCTGGGATGTTGCATTCTTGATGACCTCAAAGGGATGTTGGCGCGCTCCCGAGGTTTGGGGCGTGACATGCAATCACCATACATCATGCCGCCAAGGAGTGGATTTTTCCCATTCACTAATTAGGTGCTTATTATGAAATCATTTTAGATTCTAGAGTTATTTCAACTTTTTATTACTATTGTAATATTTATTGTTAATGGTTTCTTTTGGATAGATGTTGGAGTATCATAATCAATCTCATGGAACCATTTTGTGTAAGGTACAACTTGGCTTTTGTTGATGTGGGATTACTTGAAATATATTGATCTAGGCATATTGTTTAGTAAAATGTAAATATATTTGTTATTCTCTTATATAGGGGTCATTGAACTCTTTTCAACATCCTGGAATGAATGAATTCAAAGGCCCCTTTGAAAGCATAGACAATGCACAGTCACAACATAAATAGTTAGGAGAAACCCTCGTAATAAGTCCCTTCACCGAATAAAATATTTTTTGCATCCTTCTTTGATATGGTAACTATTGTAGTATGAGTTCGTTGTGACTTGGGATTTGCACATGTGCCTTTTATATGAAAAGATCTTTCTTTGTATTTCCTTGGCTATTACTTGGAAGAAATGTTTTCATTTTTCCAATTTTGTTAGTTGGGCTATAAATCCAGCAGGAACCAAGTTCAATATTCATTTGACATGATGTAGTGATTAACTGGGGGCATAGTTTCGATAGACATTAGAAAAGGATTGTTAGAGTAGTAAAGATTTAGTTCTACTTAAGTTATGATCTTATCAAATTTGCTGAGAGCTTCACCCATATGCAGAGATTCATTCTTCTTCTGAGTATTCACTACGTTCTCTCATTTTCTGCGGTTATGGGTATTCCAAAGAAACATTTGTTTGGGCTCTGATATATGCCATTGGCATTGTTTTGCCTTGGATCTGGTGCTACAATTGTTAATGGAATTCAAATCTTGTGGATTGCACATGTAATCTTCTTTTTTTGTCTTATCTATTTACCTTTCTTCTCAAGTTTTAGCTAGTTCATAAAATGGGCAAAGTTGTTCCTGATATATAAGTTCATTGTCATCTTTAGCCTTCGGAAAATATCCAATATGTAGCTTTAGCGATTGGAGGCTCATTCATGATTGAAGGTATTTCGACTTACCATTTGTTTTGGGCAGCTACTTATAATGAAATCATTGGTATTTTGACTTACCATTTAGTGATCGAAGGCTCATTCACCAGTAATATTTGTTTAGTGATGTACAAATCAAGAATGACATGAAGCTGTTAACTGGTATGAAGTATTAGTGTGAAGCTTCAACAATGATCTGAAAGAACAAGTTCGTATGGAGTTGTTTCACAAATTAGATTTTGGGTCCAGAATGCATGAACTCATAAACACCATGCTAGAAAGCCGCCAACTAGTATGGAGCATTGTGTGAAGTTTCAAGAATGATATGAAGGAATGAGTTCATATGGGTTTGTCTTGCAATTTAGTATTTGGGTCCATAATGTGTGAACTTCCTGAGTTTGGAATTCATGCATTTTGGTTCCTCTTCTTCTATAGTAGATATCCCGGTCATCTCATGGTTAAGCCATATGAGTGTATTTGTTGGTTTGTTTCCATCTTTGTAACTCAATGTCTTATCTCTGTGGATTGGAAGACTTAAAGTTGTATATATTACAATTATTTTTCGTGCCATAGCTTGAGTTCAGAGATGTTTGATAAGTTGAGGGAGTGAAAGCAATACAAAATTGACCATCATTTGAAGTAAATGATTATGCGAAAGCCATGCTTTTGGACTTTAAGAGGAAGTGATCAATAGCTTCTCTGTCTCTTGTTCTCTTTTCCACCACCAAATGCAGATTAATATGTGTCTGAAGGACAATTGTGAATCCTCCACCAAAGGCAAAAAGAGGAAGAGAAGTAGTATAACTAAATGTTGAAAGTTCTCTGCTCCAATCTTTGACATGCTAAAGTCAGGCATTAATGTTTGTTATTGATTCCGTTAGAAAATAGGAAGATATAGGCATTGATTTTGGTTGAAAATTCAAAGGATAAGATATTGAAACTCGATTCAATCATGAGAACTGTAAGGTAACTCTAGATAATGCCCATTCAATTGTACTAGAGTTAAGATGGAGAAAGGTAAATACGAACTTAGATAATGCGATTGTGTTCACTAGAGCCAACGCAACATAATGTATGATTCAAGCTAGCAAAATTACAAGTTCCAACCATCTAGTTTTTCTGGACAAGTAGTCCTAATAAAACAACACATAATATACATAATAGACAAACAAAAAAAAAAATACACCTAACTTGCAAGACACTTAAATGGTGCACATTATGACTCAATCCCTGCAGCTTCTGATCAGTCTTCTTGTGTTCATCTTTCAAATGCTCAAGCAAATACTTAATGCTTCTCATGTCATATTCAAATATTGCAGGTGGAGCCTTCATGAAACAATAAGCCACATCGCTTGTAGGAAAACACCAAGAAAAGAAGTTATACGTCTTATCCTCACAAGTATGGTAGAGCTTATGTTTGTTTTTGATAGATCTGAAATTCTCACGGCAGCACAGTTACCACACTTCCACATTCTATTTTGAAAGGTCAATCAGCCCCAATTATCTTCGTTCACACTGGATGAAGACATCATGCACCTGCAAGACATCACCATTCACAACTTTTGTCGCGACCTAAATTTTTCTCAAGCTAATGGATTATTAAGACTAAGTTTAACTCGGGCCCTCCCAAACCCTACTAATTCACAACTTAGGATTTAAGTTCTTAACGTGCAAATGTTTTCATGCTTGGAGTCACCACTAATTTATTTATGGTAGGTCGATTAGAAACCTAAATAAAACATAAGGAGATATTTCTAAAAATCAGAGATTCTAAGTTCGGGGACTTAGTTACGCTAGATCTAGTCTAACGCCCTTTCGGTACCTTTTCTTTTCAAAAAATGTTTTGGCAGACAGTTTGGATTCATTTTAACTTAGTCACTAGCATGTGAGGTGATCATGCGGATGCGCAAACCACCAAAGTAACACCAAATAATCAAAACATTAAATAAATTGCAAAATTAGGAGAATTACTTACCTCAAAGCAACATAAGCATCTGCATGGTTAGCTAGAAAATTATATCAACAATCCTAGTATGATTTCTAATTAACAAGCAATTCACTCAATATTTTTTTTGGATTTTCACTTATTTAAATGAAAGCTAACCTATATGTAATGACGTGCAAAAATTAATATGCGATTAATGCAGCTTAATGTGCAAACTATATGACATGCAACAATATGACCTATTTCTAATGACAAGCAAATGATTTATTTTTGGTATTTTTATGAAATTCGGAATTAAAAATGCCAATTAGCTAAGCATGCAATTTTAAACTAAAGAAAGCAAATTAACCTATTCTAGAACACTCTTTTTGGTATTTTTTTATCGAAATTCGAAATTAAAATCAACCTGAAATGAACTATGAAGGTTAGAATAATATCTAATTAAACTAGAAAACAATTTACCCTAATTCCTAGTTTAAATTAGAAATTATCTTATCTTTCTAGCAAATCTTGGTTGTCCTATTCTATTCAAAAAAATGTTATCTAGACGTTATCTTCTAAGAAATCAATTCAAATTGCATCTAATCTTTTTGGTTTTTCTTTTAAAGAAACAAAATCAAATAAGAGATAAACACCACCATCAAATCAATATCCACACAATCCACAAAATTTTTCTTATCAAATTTAAATGAGGCAAAGAAATCAAACTAATGATCATATCTATAGGGTTATAGATATCGACGGAAAGTTGACCGTTTAAATTTGGAAAGCAAATAAAATCTATTATCGTGTCCAAGTGATTATGGACAAGATAACGATTTTCCATATTGCCCCGTATCGTACCTTAGGGATAAGGTCAAATAGTTGTCCAGATACGTTACTAAATTAGGCAAAATTCCTAACTTTAAGTGTTTCAAATATTGCAGATATCGCAAATATTATCCTAAGATTTAACAATCCACCAAAGAATATCCACGAAATATTCAAACACCGAAAACTTAGGAAATTAAATATTTTAGAAAATATTCGGATAATGATCTTACCTAATTTGCGGATATCTTCCAAATTCGAACTCGGTTTCGGATTGAGGCTTGCGGATCGGAACGGTGTGACTGGCGGCAATGGACCGGTGGTGACGAGGGCGATGTTGCTCGCGGTGATGCTTCGTTAGGCAAGAACTCGTCGAATGTTGTGTTGTATGGGAACGTTGCAGGAGTTCCACTGGTACACCCGACGTCCCTACGGGGACTCACTTGAGCGATTGGCAAACGTCGAAGGAATCGTAGGCGGACCAGCAAGACTATTGCCGATCTCCGAAGGAATCTGTTGGACTATCAAAGAAAGCACCAGAGAGCTTCACGTTTTCCTCTCGAAAAGAAAGAAAAAAGGGCAGAGCTTTGTTAATTCTCTAATAAATTACGATCTTCCTCCCCTTCAAACCATGAAATCGTCTCTCTCATCTGTAGCCGTCCCCCATCAATGTGGCCAAGTATTCAATATATGTGGCCTGTTGGAGCAAGAAATTATCCCATGGCATTCAAGGTGACAACGAGGAAGAGTAGAACCGCCGAGGATAAACTGCAGATGGCAGTGACTCAGGCACGGCGGAGGGGCAGCGCGGACGCGGCGGATGCACCCGTGCGCAGCCGACTCTCTCTCTTGCTCCTTACTCTTACTCTCGCTCACATGTGTCTCTCAAAAATTGTGTTCTGAAAATTGTGAGAGCTTCCTTCATTGAAGGGTATAATCACATATTTATATTGCAACCTTAGATTAATTGATCGGACTTCCTAGTCCTAATGGGCTTAAGCTTAGGCCTTTATCCTTTAATTTTTATTTAATTCCAAGTTGGTTGAATTAATTCGGGCTTTTATTCAATTAAACTTAATGGGCTAATTTAAGCTCAAATTAAGACAACCAAGGCCTTTTTGACGTGTGCTTTTCGGTCCCCATCCCTTGAGTGAGCCGAGTGCTCGAGCTCGGTTTACGAGATGAATTTTCAGTTTTCTCGTCACCGCCGGTCCGATACGAAATTCGACTAACTTATATGAACTTAAACTATATGATATGCAATTTTAATATTTTTATTTAGGGGTTAAAATTTAATCCCTAATTTTCTATGCAAATTATTATTAAATGGTCGGTCGAAATTTAGGTGTCAACAACTTTCTTTCACTTTTGCTCTAAATCAATGACCGCTAGTAGTAAGTAGTCCACAAACACCCACAGCTTCTAATCTTTGAAAACTTACGGAGGTTCCAAGCTACCTACGAGAATCCCGAGATCAATATCCTTGTCTTCAAACTTTTTGATGAAAGGATGACTCTAAAATAACAAAAGAATTCATTGTCAATTACCCATTAGGCAGAATGTTGGATTTGATATAGATAGTTAACAATTACATATCACTTACCAAAAGGTCCAAAGATGAAGATCCTTTTTGACGGTCCTTTTGTAAGCTGAGAACCATAGAGGAAAGTGCACGTCAAAAAACAATGTTGAGCTCTAATACTACAAGGAGAAGATGAGGAGAAAGTTGAGGGAAGTATCATGATTTATCTTTTGCATTTGTTTTGGCTCATGCCCAGCCTCAACAAGCACTATAGGTCACTTCCAAATTGATAGATCTAATTTATACATAAAAGGAAGAGTGGAGAGTTAAAATAATAGCGTGATCTTTTTATGAGTTGAACCTAACTTGTTTCTTTAGGGTAAAGGCCAATCAATTTGTCCCTTCACTTCAAAGAAGATCATAAAATTGTCCCAAAACAAACATTTTTAGAACACAATCACTTACGCAAACATTTTTAGAGCACAATCAAACACAATCAGCAAAACGTACAAGCACGGAATTTATTTAGGGACCCAATGTAACTACTAAACTCCACATCGTCATCAATAATGAACGGGAAATTCAAATTAACGTTATTGGGGTTTAATCTCTTACTTACTACCAAACAGGAAAAATCATCTCAATGGGGTGTCATGGACTTATGTCTTTCCCTCATTAGAGCCACACCTACTTTTCCTTAGACAGTTTCATGTCTAATCTAATATCTCTTCTAGTCTGTTTGTAATCCAATAGAGTAGTCTCATCTCCGCCACAGTCATTTTTCCGTACATGTTGGTGCTTAATTGCCTAACACCCTATCCTTGAAGCAGTCCTAGCCTTATCGCCGTGTCAAATAATTTTTATTTCATTTTGTCTCTTCACTTCAAAGAGGATCGTACCAAAAAAGCACCAAATGCTTTCCCCTGTTCATTTAGTTGCAAAAGACATGTCTCCCATTCTCAAATTATGTTGCAGCTCATAATTGGTCACAAAAGTGATGGATAAACAGAAAATAAACCAAAACCAAATAATGTCTAGGCCCATAAAGATCACAATTTAGGTAGGATACGCCCGTTTTCTTTTTTTTGGGGGGGGGGGGGGGGCGGGGAGGGGAGGTAGATAGCTTGCTGTCAATCCAATAGGAGGCAAAGAATGTGTTAGATAGACTTAATATTGCAGAGGACTTATGCCAATGTTTAAACCCTAAAAGCATGAATTATGAAACTGCCAAAAAGGTAAGGCACGAGCTCGGTTTCACATTAGGGAAAAAATGGTTGGAATAAGTTCAAGTCCTACAAAATCCTAACATGAGAATGGAGCTTCGAGAGGCAACATAGAGGGCGAGTTGGAGCCCGGGATCGCCAATGGGGCTTCGGGAGGTGACAGCGGAGTCGAGGTTTGTCACAGAGAGCCAAGCGGAGCCGTTTCTCGGGATAGAGAGAGAGGGGTAGAGGACGAATCGCCAATGGGGGGCTACAAAGGCGATGGCATAGGCAGAGGCGGCCGCGTGGTCGGGATTTGAGCCATCCATGGGCTCCAAGAGGTGACGGCGGAGGCAACCGGCGAAGGCGGAGATGTGGTTCACAAAAAGAGCCATGCTTTGCAGAGGAAAAAGAGAGAGAGAGCATATGGGTTTTCTTGGAAGGGGATGGCGGAGGCACGGCGGTTTCATGACCAAAGGAGGCGAAGTCACGGAGGAAGGAAGAGCTATTGGAAGGTAGGTAACAGGAGAAATTTTAAGCGGGAGGCGTGAGGGAGAGAGAGATCAGGTCAAAAGTGAAAACACAGTCGCAGCGAGGGTTAATGGAGACTAAAGGAAATAAATTCCTAAACTTAATATAAAAATTTGCGGAAAAACGTGCCCATTCTACGCTTGAATCACTGATCGTTCGAAGTATATTACGAAAACGAACATACCTCTTTAGCCACATATTAAATGCACTAATCACAGCCTCGAGAGAGAGAACAATCCTTTGATTATACAAAGACAAAGTCTTCTTGCTTTTTGTCTTCTTGTGAGAGCGTTCTTCAGATTACACACAAAAATGCAACCACTACATCACGTATGTTCTCATTGTGACTTTTTTGTTTTCAGCCAATAACTGCCATGTGCAGTTACTTTTTCTTTCATGGGCTGGGTTGGCCCATCATGGGCGGCCCATTTGTCACAAATAAAACCCATCATCTCCCACTCGCACATGATGGGCTAAACATTAACTCTCTCTTCTTTGCAATATTCATACTAGTAAATAATCCGTGCGACCAGCATACTTCGAGAGCTCGTTGCAATGCATCTGTTAGGAATACATAGCAACTCAAAATTGGGTACAATGTCTTCCGAGTAGATATAGTATGCAGTACCCTCGATCAATCAGTCACATTTATATCTCTTTTGATCTCTTTTAATATCTCGCATATTGTATTTACAACTATGATTTACTTAAAATCATAATTGGTCGACCTGTGAATACAAAAATAGAATGTGACATCATGATAAATTGATCTTCCTCTTTCCTTAAACCTCTCTATTTCAGTCCAGCTCGCTTTTCTAGGAATGTTCCATTAGATCGTATCATTCATGACCATTGACAACATCCTAAGATAGCGAACACTGAATAGAAACTTTGAGAATAAGTTGGAGTCGTAAGGGCACTAAATGAGGAACTCATATCCTCAAGAGTCTCACATGGCATAAAGTTGAGATCAAAAACTTTTGCCACTCTTATCGGTCGTCTTATGCATACGTAGTATGAAATACGTATTACGGTATTAACTCCTTTCCCGTGAAGCGTATGTCTTTACATTCAATACCGTACAGATGATAGTTCAGACATACCCAATGTCTAAACTTGAGTTCACATATCTACTGCTCTAAAAAATCCATTAGAACTCACATCTGGCATCAAAGACAGATAAAAGTAAAATATGTGGGTTATTTTACTTTCGGACATAGTAAATGTTATGTCCTCATCTTAGCACTTAGCTAAGGCAACAGTTATATTTTAAGCTTGAGCTCTCGATTATCACCTAGATAATAAGCCTAAAAATTATCTCATCTCTATTTATCACACAGTAAATAGAGGCGATTACCCGTGTGAGTGGGTTAATCTTATCTGTCCGACATACTTTCTCGACATAATACACTAAGTATTAATATGCATAAATAAAATATCGTAGGCATTAACAATGATATAACAATTTCATTCAAATGTGAACATTCAGGGAAATAACAATATTCAGTACATCAGCATCTACGCAGTCCTAGAGATTTTACATGACCAGTGAAAACATCTCTAGGAATTGGCTTTGTCATAGGATCTGCTATCATACTATGCGTAGATATGTACTGCAAGTTCACATCTTTCCGTGCTATCATATCTTTAACAAAATTGTACTTGGCATCTATATGTTTGGTCTTGCCATGATATTTAGGATCTTTAGTGTATGCTATCGCTGCTTGGCTATCACAATTGACTAACAATGAGCTTGCAGCATGCTCAACAACACCTAAATGATCCAAAAATCTCTTAAGCCAAACTCCCTCTTGTACTGCTGCTGACAATGCCACGAACTCTACTTCCATGGTGGACAATGCTATACATGTTTGTTTCTTACTGCTCCAAGATATGACGCCATTATTCAGTAAGAATACAAATCCAGAGATAGATTTCCTTTCGTCTAAATCTCCTCCCCAGTCAGCATCTGAGTAGCCTTCAAGTCGCAGATCCTTTCCTTGATAACTCAGAGAATAATCAGCAGTACCCTTTAGATACCTCATGATTCTTTTAACGGCTTTTCAATGTGCTTGACCTGGATTGGATTGGTATCTACTTACCATTCCAACTGCAAAACATATGTCAGGTCTCGTACACATCATAGCGTACATTAAACTCCCAACAGCACTGGCATAAGGAACACGTTTCATTTGTTCCTTCTCTTGTGAAGTCTTAGGACACAACCTACGGCTCAATCCTTCACCATTTGAAATAGGAGTATCCATGGGTTTACAATCATGCATACTAAATCGTTCAAGAACTTTGTTGATATAAGTTTCTTGCGAAAGAGACAATAATCTCTTGGAACGATCTCTTGAAATCTTAACTCCAAGAATATATGCAGCTTCACCCATATCTTTCATCTCAAAATTGGATGATAACCAACTCTTAATAGTATTAACCAACTCCTTATTGCTTTCGGCAATCAGTATGTCATCAACATATAATGATAAGATCACAAATTGATCTTTGGATCTTTTGATATACACGCAATGATCTTCATCAATCATTGTAAAATCATAGGCCACTATGGCATTATGGAAACGCGTATACCATTGTCTTGAAGACTGTTTAAGGCCATATATCGATCTCAAAAGTCGACATACCTTTTGTTCTTGGCCTTTTACATTGAAGCCAACTGGTTGCTCCATGTAAATTTCTTCTTCTAATTCTCCATTTAGAAAAGCAGTCTTTACATCCATTTGATGTAATTCAAGATCCATACTTGCCACTATTGCCAGAATAAGGCGAATTGAGGTAAATCTTACTACAGGAGAAAAAGTTTCCTCATAATCAATTCCTTCCTGTTGATTATACCCTTTCGCCACGAGGCGAGCTTTATATCTTTCTATTGAGCCATCAGCTTTTCGTTTTATTTTAAGAACTCATTTGTTCCCAATAGCTTTGCGTCATTTTGGAAGATCAACCAGTTCCCAAACATGGTTTGACTTCATTGACTCCATTTCTTCTTCCATTGCATCTATCCATTTTTCCTTATTAGAGCAACTTAGAGCCTCATTTACATTCCTTGGCTCATCTTCATCTTGTGGAGAGACGATAAAAGTTTCCCCTTCAATGTCAAAACGTCGTTGGGGAACACTTTTGCGACTTGTTCGCCGTACTGGAGACTGTACACGTGGCACATCATTCTCCATTATGCTCCCACTTGGATTAGATAATGACGGTATCGTCTCATCAAACGGTTGCAATTGAGATTGAGTCGAATTTAATTCCTCACTTCCCACATTGCTCTCATTTGGACGAACTTTATCATTTTCATTATCAGGATCCAAAGTTTCAAATAGTGAGTAGTCCTCACCTATTTCGCCCTTAGTAGGAAACTCATTCTCTAAGAATGTGACATCTCGTGATTCAAACTCAGTTATACTCCCACTTTCTTGTGCACCAATAAACACATACCCTTTTGAATGCTCTGAGTATCTTATGAAAATACTCTTTTTGCCTCTGGGACCCAGTTTCCCATATTTATGAGAGGGCTCGTGAGTATAAGCAGCACAACCCCAAGGTTTAAGAAAACTTAAATCAGGTTTTCTACCTGTCCATAACTCATACGGAGTGGAAGTAACTGATTTAGAAGGCACGCGGTTAAGAACATAGGCAGCAGTTAACAAAACATCACCCCAAAAGGAGATTGATAAGTTAGCTTGTGCCATCATAGACCTAACCATTTCTAATAGGGTTCTGTTTCTCCTCTCGGCAACACCATTTTGTTGAGGAGTATATGGAATAGACAACTGTCTTTCTATTCCTTTTTCATCACATAAATTTCTGAACTCATCAGATAAATATTCTCGACCTCGATCGGATCTGAACGCTTTTATTTTCTTATCTAATTGATTTTCTACTAAGTTCATAAATTTCTTGAAGCAACTCAATACCTCAGATTTATGAGAAATCAAATAGACATACCCAAATCGAGTACAATCATCTATGAATGTGATGAAATACACAGCCCCATGCCTTGCTCTCACATTCATTGGACCACAGATGTCAGAATGGATTAGTTGCAAAGGAAACTCAGCTCTTGTGCCCTTTCCGAATGGTTTCCTTGTTGTTTTCCCGGCCAGGCAATGCTCGCAAATAGGCAAATCAACTTTTTCAATATTGCCTAATAAGCCCTCTTTGGCTAATCTTTGCATTCGCTGTTGGCCTATATGACCAAGTCTAGCATGCCACACATTCACATCATTTTCATATGAGTTGGAAGATGTAAACAGGGAATAACAAATGTTAACATCATTACAGTTAACATCTAGTACAATAAAACAATTCAAAAAATATCCACTACCATAATGATTCGTACCTAGATACAAATCAACACCACTGTTATGAAAGTTCAAATTGAAACCAAGTTTAATCAATACTAAAACAGACACTAAATTCCGACGAATCTCCGGAGCATATAGTACATCATGTAGGAACAATGTGCGTCCACCACGCATCATCAACTGGCAAGTGCCAATTCCTTTCACTTCTACTTTAGAGTTGTTCCCTACATAGATCCATTTCATTCCGGTCGGAATCCGTCGGAACTCCACGAAGGCATCTTTGTCCTTCGCTACATGGTCTGTTGCTCCCGAATCTACAGTCCACAAAGGATTAGACTCAGTTAAAAATACAGAACTTGACACATAGACAAAGTTCTCAAGAATGCAAGGAGAGTTTACCTTCTTTGGCTCGCCGCAATCGCGAGCAAAGTGGCCCTTCTTGCTACAGTTGTAGCACTTCACCCTCGACATATTCTTAACTTGAGAACGCTTTCCTCTTTGGTGTTGATCATCTTTTGGTTTCTTCCCCGAAGAAATCGCTCTCTTACCTCTCCACCTTATGAACGAATTAGGACGCTTACGCTTAGAGCTCGAAGGCCCTTGTGAGCTAGAGCCTGCATAGTAAATGTCAACTACTGGCTTATCTGCCAGGAGACGGTCCTCCTCTAGCTCTAAGTGGCGCATTGCATCCTCAAAGGTTTTGATGTTCTCATTGTGAGTTAAGTGCAACTTCATATGCTCCCAACTCTGAGGCAAAGAACGAATCACTGCTTGCACTTGCTGCTCATCGGTCAAAACATGGCCAGCATCCTTCAGCTTATTAATCATGTTTGACATTTTCCTTAAATGTTGTTTCATGGACTGACCATGTGGCTTCTTATAAGAATCAAATCTTATAGTGAGCTGTCTAAGCTTGGTTACAGATGTATGACCAAACCTTGCTGCCAATGCTCCCCACATCTCCTTAGCATTTTCAAAACGCCTAAACTCTCGCATGACATCATTATCCATGCTACTCAGCAACGTGATGCGAGCAAGGGAGTGTTTCCTTTTCCATACAGCAAATGCATCCTTATCTCTCTTATGTTGTGCAGTGTTTCCGTCTTCAGGCTCTTCCATAACCAGGTTAAGAGCTTCCAGAGCCTCTTGCTCTTCCAGCACATATTGGATTTTCATATGCCAAATTTCATAATTATCACCGTTAAGCTTCTCTCCTTTGTTCAATTCAGCAACTATATTCTTTGATGCTGAAGCCATTGAATCTGAACATATTAGACAGACAAGCACGTATTGTTAATGCCACTTATTTATGCATCAATTTTACACAAATTGATTATGTTAATGAATAATTTCACATAGGCTTTAGATTCGAAAGTTCACTACGTTCCCAATCATCATAAAAAATCCTAATGTGAAATTACCGTTAATATAATCATTAAGGTAAAATTACGTTCTTTAAAGTTATTAAAACTTTTAGAACTCCCACTCAATTCCATATGATACTAATAAGATAAATATTAAAACAGAATAGTACTATAAACTATTCACAACATGAATATTCATCAACATTCATTTACTTAACATTATGTACATAAGAAATGAATCCATCAAATAAAATAAACATAAACACTAACATATAAAGAACTATCCACCCAAGATATCTAACACCAACTTATAGTGAACATATTCATAAGAGCTTAAAAAAAAAGGTAGATAAACACAATCAGGTGGTGATCCTCTTTCTATAAACTGGAAATGACTCAAAGAATTCCTCAGGAAATTTTATTTTCTTTGGCAAACAAAAAGAGGCACCCGGAAAACCCTAGATTCAGGCAACGTATTGCGCCGAGACCGATTCAATGCAAGGGTTGACGTCCTTCTTGCCCCGACCCGTATGTACTCTATCATGAATTTCTCCACAATCATCTTGTAGCTCGGACCTACTAAGGTGTCCCAAACCCTATCAATCATTCTTCCTAACTCATCAGGAAAGGTGCATTTGAGGGCCCCGACCATCACATACTCAGGCATCACGAAACCGTTCCAAATGATATCTTGTATCATTTTGTTGACCTTGATGATGTGTGTCATCATGTCATCATCAGCATCCCACCGGTAAAGAGCCAGCTTGATCCTTAGATTCTCAAGCTTCTCCTTTTGAGCCGCCGTTCTAGGTATAATAGGGGTTTGATATCTTCGTACCATTTTTCCTGCAACAAATGCAGAAAAAATCAAATGACTATATTTCAAATCATGATACGATATTGCAAGAAACACATTCTGTCCCCTTCGTTTTTTTTTTGTTCCGCCGGTCAACGGTCAACGGATGACTGGGTCAAGTCAACGGGTCACAAGGTCGGGTCCGGGTCGGGTCACAGGTCAAACGGGTCGGATCGGGTCGAGTGCGGGCCGGGTCGAACGGTTGAGAAACCGCGTGGCTGACGTCACGCTGACGTCAGCCATGCCGCACACGCCCTCGTGGCGCGTGCGATGCACGCGTGCGGGGAGGAACCGCCATGCACGTGCCACGCACGTACCGGCGAGACCTCCACTTGCGGCGGCGCGTGGAGGCGCGTGCAGCGCCTCCCGGCGGCGTGCCACCCATCAAAATGCTCGTTTCGACGAGTACTACGACCCTACACTTTTCAAAAATAATTTTGACGCACGAAAATCGAGAAACGAACTCGAACAGTACGGCCGGGTGTCGGTTTTTCGTACCCGAGCGTTTGTCGGCGTCGTTTCACGAATTCCGGCCAATACTTAGTTATAAACATGTTAAACGATCAGGAAACAAGAACACATGCTCTGATACCAATGAAGGAAACAAATTCCTAAACATAATACAAAAATTTGCGGAAAAACGTGCCAATTCTACGCTTGAATCACTGATCGTTCGAAATATATTACGAAAACGAACATACCTCTTTAGCCACAGATTAAATGCACTAATCACAGCCTCGAGAGAGAGAACAATCCTTTGATTGTACAAAGACAAAGTCTTCTTGCTTTTTGTCTTCTTGTGAAAGCGTTCTTCAGATTACACACAAAAATGCAACCACTACATCACGTATGTTCTCATTGTGACTTTTTTGTTTTCAGCCAATAACTGCCATGTGCAGTTACTTTTTCTTTCATGGGCTGGGTTGGCCCATCATGGGCGGCCCATTTGTCACAAATAAAACCCATCAGAGACTAATTGAGACTGGGAGAGAGAAGGGAAAGGGCAAGATTTTTGAATAAATCTGACTTGTAAGCCCGATAGCTATGTGTCATGCACTCAATGGTGTTATGCACAGCCTACGCAGAGTATTCCACTCCAGCCAATATTTTCTCCTCAAGAAGATGAGAGAGAGAGTCACATGAAATGACGTGACAAGAGGCGAAGTGAAGACAAAGTCTGATGACGTTGGGCAACTCATTGGACTCCAAACCTCTCTCTTGGATTCAACTCGCCGAGTGGTGAAGACGAAGTATGCTTTTGGTAAAGTAACGTGTTTCCGTTTTGTTCGTGTTATGACTCAGATCGAACTGAAGCACATCACAATACCTATTTTATAACTGTATACCCGAACATAAAGAGACCCGAACCAATAATAACTTAAAATTTCAGGCCATTTTGGGTTGGTTTGTATTTCGATTCGAGTATATGGTTCGGTTTTGACACCCCTACTGGCTCGGGTCCCTATTTTCAGAATAAAAAAATATTTAAAAAATCAGAAAATGGTTAGAAATAGGAAGCTTGACCTATTTGTGTGACTTTATCTTTAGACTTGGTTTAGTTTCTTTATATAGCTTAGATATTTTAGTGAGTTACCTTTGGTATAAGTTTAGTATTAGGAGATGATAAGAAACTGAACTTGATTTGAATTTAGTTCATGGGGGTCCTGTCCTGGGACTTATAACGTGGCCATGTATATTGTTTGCTCGACTATATCGGGTTTTCTTTTACGCATTTACTTTTGAACTTTAAATACTTCAGTGTTTCTTTACCACATCGTGTTTCAATAATTTGTTTGTTAATTTCCCTTTCTATAATGATTATGATTAACTTAGAATCATAATAAGCCTTGTAAGAACATCACATGATCATAGTGACTTCGATACGCTGAGGCTTATAATTGGTAATCAAGATTGCTTGAGATTAACAACCTTCCAAGTTAGTGGTACCGAAAAAGGTGCTAATAGAAACGTTAACGTAATCAAGTCCCAAATCCTAGATCTTTAGTTGCATATGAAATGAGACAAATATCCTGTGTCTCATTTGGTTTCTAGCCGACTCCAATAAATTAGTGGCAACTCATATCTCATGTATAATCCTTAGGAATAAATTGTGAATTTAAAACAAATCCAACATTGCGCAAGGTAAGGGCTTGGGAGAATCCGTGCCTGAATGAGGGTTGTCAGCTCTCCTTTTGGAAAATACCCCTAAACTTGTCTTATCCCCCCTTCGGATGGAAAAAGGGAGGCCACGACAAACATGAAAAATAGGAATTACCATTTTCTTAAGAAAATATCTTAATTTATTTGAAAATGGATCACTAGGTTTGTTAAAGTATCCCACATCATTTATACATGGGGTATCAATACACGAACTATTCATGTATCTCCCTCCATCTATTAGATTAAGTCTTTTGGATTGTACAATCCTACGTAATCTTAGATCTAGGTTCACCTTTGATTTATTTCACATGTAAGGCTTCCTGTTCATCAATTTCATGTGCCGTCCTAAATCTGGTTGCTTGGGAGAGGGGATGTTAGAATATTCCATATGTCTTGTCACAGTGCTTCCTTCACTTATCAATTTAAGTTTTTAGGCTAGACTTTCAAATAAGACCCATGAATAAGATAATACACTCTTTGCCAAAAGGAGAGCATTACGATGATGTGAGCCATCAATTACGTACTCTTTCTTGTAAACAATGTGCACAATTGGTGGGGGATATACATTTAATCTTGGAAAAGGGGTGATGAAGATGATTTGCAAGGTTTTCAGTGATAACCGCTTCATTTTTAGTGAGCACATGGTGGATTGTCTGCATTGGTTAGTGTTAGGTATCTGTTCACATCCTCAACTTAAAATAGCGCACTTTGCTTTTATAAGCCATCGCATTACATCATTATGGTGGTTTCACTTTCTTCAACATGTTGCAAAAACTTGCAATAGCAAAAGCCAAAGTCCCGCAAAAAAGGCACCTAACCCCGCCCATATAAAACAAGGGTCAACAAAATCATATTCCATACACATTAGATGTTCTATTATTTAGAAAGTTCTCGTTCATCAATTGGTTCATGCAGTATAATGTGGGTATATCAATATTATATTAATTATTGACAAGGAATCATAGGATGACTAGCTGTAACATTCTGATTTTTGATCCATTTTTGAGATTTATGAAATGAATATTTCTTCAATGCACTTTCAGTGAAATCTTGCTCAGAATTGATCACTCTCGTGTAGACTAACCGTTCGGGAATGACTAGCTAGAAATCAAGTACGTGGACCTAAGAACTTGGCTATGGGTTGACACTTTGACCATAAGGATTGGCAACGGAATATTTTGGGCCATTAAAGGCCGATCCACAGATAGTTATGGAATGATTCACAAATGTTGTGCAATTGGGTTGCAGGTGATTCCGTTTGGCCATTGTATGAACTTCGAACGATCCTAAACCTAATCTGAACGATCGCGTCATTCGAAACTAGTGATTGACCCTTGTAATTACATGATAACCGAGGTCGCCATGGCTCGAGTAAAGTTAGATGTGGCTCAATATCGAATCAGCCACGATTCGATACGCGTAATACCTAAAAGCCGCCTATTAGTTCAAGATACGCTAAAGTCGCATTCAATTGAATTTGGCCATTAATTAGAATCCGAATTGGGCATCGAAGTTTCAAGATTTCCACGACTAATTTGTCGGACGTCATCTCATTAAGCGCGGCCAATTATTGGGTTGATCGGAATTTGAAAAAAAAAAGGAAATTAGGCAAGATTTTGAGGGATAATGTTGAACCCCACTCCTCTCTCTCTCCTCCTCCTCTTTCCCCGCCGAGCAGCCCCACGTTGTTGCTTCTGTTTTGCTTGCTAAGTTCCTTTCCTTCTTTTCCGCTGCACCCCGACGTCCACCTATGCTACTGCTGACTTTTGGCTTTGCTGACCTTGCTTCTGCTGACCCCCATAGCTACGCCTACTGCTTCCCTCCTTGCTACTTCTGCTTCATTGCTGACATCCCCATGCTGCTACCCATGATGGACTTCCCTGTTGATTAACCTCTTGTCTCCATTTTCTTCTTCTTTTTCCACTTTTGTTGCTTCGGCCCTTACTGCTTCACATGCTACTAACCTGCTGTTGCTTCATTGCTTCTTCTACCCATTCTTCTTCTGCTTTGTGGCTTGCTGCTTTGTTTCTACTTCTGTTTCCCGCTAGATTCTCCATTTTTGTTGCTCATCACGCTAGAACCAACTATCGCCGAGAGCCGCTCCACCCCAGCCATCACCACCTCTCCTTCCCTCAGCCGTGAACCGTCGTGGTCCGCTGTTTGCCACTGAGGATGCCGGAACAACTGTTGTTTGCTGGGGCTGTTGGCTGCTCCTTTGGCTTGGCTTTGCTTAGGTTTCTTGTAAGTGACTTCCTAATCCTTGGTTAGGCTAGTGGGTTACTAACAGCATGTCTAGAGATGGATTAGGGGCTATGGATAGTTGATTTAGTGGTTGTATAAGCTTGATTTACTTAAAGGTGCAAGTTTAATGATTCTCGTATTTCTGGTTGTTACTGTACCTTTGCACTTTGTAATTGCTTTTTGTGATCATTGTGGGTCGAATCTGAGAAAGTGTTCTTCATGGAATTTGTTTCCAACATCTTTAAGTATAACATACTTTAAATTCAGAATATTTGGAAGTTTTTTGGGGTCATTTGGAAGTCGACTTTCGGACCGTCTCAAGGCTGCAGGAGTTACTGTTCACCCGATTTTCTTGTCTTTTCGAATTTTTATAAAATTTTCCAGACCTTATTTCAACAAACTTCCTGCATCCAAATTGTTAAAAACACTTGTGTCTATGACATATAAAAATTTCAGAGTTTTCCAAAGTGATTTGGGTACTGAATGAGTTGTATTTTGATGGCCTAAGGGGCTATCCGAGCAAACCAGATTCTATTCGGATTTGAGTGTTAAAACGAGGCATTTACAGTTAGAACTAGATTTAGTGTCCTCCATGAAAAATGTTTATCAAGATATTTTGTACAGCATATCCAAATTTCAAAATGTTTGGAGTTGATTTACTATTTATTTCAAACAGATATTTATCACTGCACAACTGCCCAATTTGGCCCTGATTCTGTGCGTACTCAGTTTTTCTCTCTCTCGAGGACTTTTCGGAGATTTTGTTGCAAAAGAAAGATGAGGCTTTTTAATTGATGAGTACATACTTAGTTGGCATTTGGTTAATCCATAAAGATAATAATCGGTAATGGTTGTTGAGTGTGTGTATGGTCACGACATGTTCCATCTAAGCGAGGGTTCTAGACGATGCCCGACGGGGGTTCGAATGCTGTCTAGGCGAGGGTTCTAAATGTTGTTGATCGCGGTGGAGGTCGGATCGATGCTCCTTTATGGAATGCCGTCTAGGCAGGGGTTCTGAACGTTGCCGTCGCCGAAGTAGTGGGACGATGTCTAGTTACGCCAGAAAATTGGCGGGGGTTCGGTGGTCCAAGGGGCCATTAATAATTTGGGCATTTATAATCGTATGTTGTGCATTGGGGAATGCAATGTGCTTGTGTTGTTATTGAGCATGTCTGGATTAATAACCGTTTTATGCATGTTTACGTCATGTGGTTCTATTATGTGCTCGATGAGCGAATTGCCATGTTATGGCGGTATTCTAACGTGCAGGGTGTGTGCATGTGACAAGGCGAGGTAAGGATGCCTGTTATTGTCTATGGCATGTTTGTTAGAATTGCACATTTAGAATTGTTCGAAGGTACGTGTTAGTTGTCACATTCTCAATTTCAGTCCCTGGAAAATGTCTATGGTTTAAGTTTGATGGTTTTCCAATTGGAACAAAAAATTCTACTCTTGTTTTGGAAAACCGTACTTCGGATTCTTGGTACTCCTTCATTTTGTTATTTTTTGGAAGACTTTTGTGACCCTAATTTCCAAATACTTTCTTCTTGAAAGTTGTTCCAAACATCATGAAGTTTTACATACTTTAATTTCAGAATTGTTGGAGTTAATATGAGTGGTACGATGACCTGATTTTTGGACCGTGTGAAACTGTCCAGAATGGATTTTTTGGTGATGTTCACACCGTCCTTATTTTCTACAAGCTTTTATAGGCCGATTTTGGAAACGTTTCCTTCACGAAAGTTATTGAGAACGTCCTTTTCTATAATGTGTGTAAATTTGGGAATTTTCTGAGATGATTTGGATTTTGGACAGAGCTTATTTTGAGAAGTAAATATTCTATTCCAACGAACTGTTTTTAGTCTATTTTTGAGTGACTGAAAATGGTGTCTACAGAGAGAATTAGATTTTTTATTCTGCATGAAAAATGTTTATTAAGGGCTTGTTTATGATATATCCAAATTTGAGAATTTTCTGAGTTCATTTACTATATTTTCAAGTTGGATTTCATGAACAGTGCAAAACTGTCCGGTTTTGTCAGATTTCAAAGATTCAGTAATTCCTATACGAGAATGTTAGAATTTGGACTTGGTGTTTTCTGGTGATTTAAAGTACACGTTCTGAGCTTTCAAATGAGATATTTTGTACTTTTATTGGAGGTTGTCCTAGGGGGAAAATGAGAATGAACCGAGAGAGAGCCGAGAAAGGGAAAGGAAGAGAGAAATCATTAGTGGCTTGGATTCATTTTACTCTCTTCATCGTGATCCCTTGGCTATAGTTCATTAATGGACTTTAATGCTATCCATCATGACCTTAGACTTTGGAGGCCTCTTCATCATGACAAGCATTAATAGTCTTGAGTGAGGAGCAAGTTTGGGGTTTGATAAATTGGAAGAAGGCCATTCGGCCAAGAAAAGAGAGAGAGAAGGAGAGAGAGAGAGAGAAAGAAGCCGAGAGGAAGAGAGAGAAATGGAGAGAGAGAGAGAGAGAAAGAGGGCCAATGGGAAGAAGATAAAATTGGCCTCTTTATCATTATAGGCCATTAATGTCATTAATAAAGGCCATCATGAGTCTTGACTTAAGAGGCCCCTCAATTATTGCTTATTCTAGGGTTTTCTAAGCCCTCTTTAAATAGCAAGACACCCTCCCCTCTCTCTCACGCCATTCTCACGCCTCTCTCTCCATTCTCACACACACCAACAACCTTCTCTCTTGCTTCTTTACTTCTTGTTCATGCCAAGAAAGAGAAAAACCCGAGAGAAAGAGAAAGAAAAGCCGACGCCGTAAATTGTCCGAGACTCGAGACCATTGCCTTTCCAACCCATTCTCTCCTCTAGTTCTTGTTTTATTAGAGTAAGTGAGATTTTACTACTGGGAAATGATGTTGAAATACATTGTATCACAAGCTTTCCCCTTTCTCTGTTCTTGGTGTCTCGATGTTGTGTTATCTATAACAAGTTTGCCTTGTTTCATGTTTTTGCATGTTATCCAACACGAATTAGAAACTGAGGCGCGACACGTGAGGTAAACCGTGACTTAGTCATGCCTGGAATCCTTGTTTTATGCTTACTATGTCCGTCGTTATTTGATCGGGCACGGAGGTCGGTGCGGTAAGAAATGTTTCGTGTAATGACGATTGATATGTCCTCGCCTGTTAGTAAAATTTTACTTGCTGAGTCTCCTCGACTCATCCCCCGTTGTTTCCCCTTTTTCAGGTCCGTAGGATGGCATCTCTCCCGGCCCACATTGGCAATCCCGTGGAGCAGAAAGTTGAGGTACTCACCATGATAGATGTCAGAGAAGACCGCGCCTATCGCTGAATCACGACGCTTGTGATGTTCAATGAGGGCCTAACGGACATGGTGCCTCAAGGCGGGCCAGCTCCGGGATAAAGCCACGGGTGGGATGTGAGATGGTCAGGCGGACGAGACCGGGGTGGAGGTGAAGAAGTGAGGAGCGAGAAGCCATAGTGGGGATAGGAAAGCCCAAGCCACGTCGGCCTGTAATTAGAAAAGCCTTTGGAATAGACTTGTAGAATATGTGTGATGTTTGTTATGACCCAAGAGAAGAGCTTGTTTAAATATGTTTGCATGTCTCGTAAATATAAAGTTGCTCATAATGCTTGTCTTATTTCCATTGGTTGTTCTTTTTGTTGTGATCGTCCTGAGTATGCTTCCGCGTGTGTATTATGAAAGATAATAATGAACGGGACGTCACGTTAATGGCCCCGAGGTAGGGGGCGTTACATTAGTCTAAGCAAGGCTTAAGTAGTTGTTTATTGATATTTATCTCATCTCCCGTTATTAAACATTTTTCAGGCTTGGAATGACGAGAAGTCGTCACATGCGGTTCGGAGTTCTTAGGTAATGTTGGGCATTGGATGTATCATCCTTTTGGATGTCCTGTTGTAGAAAAGTTTAAGTTAACCTCTCTTTTGTATCCGTGGCTTCGTTAGGAAGTGGCTTCGTGTGAGGCTTGTAATTGTGTAAACCTCCGTGGGTTATTTTTGTGAGCTTATAATGACATGCTGGTTTTTATGTGAAGTGTTTTCCTAACTATCCCGTTAAATTGTATGTTGTATGGAGAGTTTGTATTTGCTGCCGCGTGCGTTTAACTGCTAGTGTTTCGGTTTGGGTCGGCGACAAGTCCTGGGATGTTGCATACTTGATGACCTCATAGGGATGTTGCATGCTTGTTGGGGTTTAGGGCGTGACATCTGCGTTGAATTGATATCAGAGCAAGGTCATCTCGATTCAAGTTTGGTCGAGACCTGGAGTGATAAGGACAATGACTTTGGGGCAGTTAGTTAGGAAGATCTGTTTGATCACAAGTTTAGAGTGCTTAATACATGCTTCGCAATTATGTGCTTGTGATTGCTGGATGCTTGCTTGGTGATATTCTTGGTTGCAGGTGCTGCGAGGATTAAGGTGAGACCGTAACTCTGTTAATTATGTGTCTTTCATGCTGCTTTGTGGTTGCTTGTCTTATGATTGCTTATAACAGCCCGAATTTCGATGTAATTCCGGGATCAATAAAACTGATATTAATTCGCATTTCATTTTAGTAAGTCTCGCCCAGAGCTGATTACTCTCGGGATACTAACCAATGGGGCATGGCTAACTAGAAAATGGTACGTGAACCGGGGACCCTATCGTGAAACGGACACCGATCACGAGAGACGCTAAGGGAATATTTTGGGCCAATGTGGGCTGATCGTAGGAAAGGGTAATGGATTGGGTTTGGCCAATGCCAACGATGTATAATAGGGACGCAGGTGATTCTGCAAGATCAAAAATACACGTGGCCAACCAGTCCTGAACTTGAACCGAACGATCATGACCTCTGGAACTAGTGATAATTCCCCATTCTCTCAATGATCGAGACCATTACGACACGGATAGCCTTAGGTCGATACGCGTAACTTCTAAACAGCCGCCCGTTAGTGAGAGACCCTGAAATTGAAAGTTTAGCGAGTTTATTCACGAAATTGGCCCCAGATTTCGATGTTGATTTTCGAAGGCTTAAAGGACCATTTTCACGATTCTGACGTCATATTATGCTGGCCACACACATTTGGGGCTAAAACTAGCCAAAGATTGAAATTTTGACAAAAAATTGAAAAAATAATATTATTTTATTCCCGAAAGTTTGCAATCGATTTTCGAGAGCTTAAAAAGTGAATTTCGCGATTCCGACACCATGTTAGGTTGGCCAAGCATATATGGAACGCGTATGTGCGAAAATTGAAATTTCGCCCCGGGACCGGAAAAATGATGATTTTGCCCCTGGGCTAATTTTTTGTCTGAATTTTTTTGGATAATTTGGGATAAGTAGGGATAATTATCAGCTATAAAATTTAGGACCATTGACCCTTTTGCCCCTCCCTTTTTGGATAATGATGCATAGGAACCATTTAATTAGGGGCATTTTAGTCATTTTTGCCAATTTTGACACATGGCACCCTAGGCCCTAGTTTTTGACTAAGATAAGCATTTTTCTCTCCCCTCTCTCACCCTCCACGACCAGACCAGCTGCTCTTCAAAAAATTTTCTCTCATTTTCCCATCTTTCTCTCATTTTCTCTCAAATTTTCCCTCATTTTCTCCCTCGCCGGAGCTTCACCGGAGCGCGCCGCCCACCGCCGTGCCTTGCCGTCGACCCCCTTGGTCCCCCGCCTCAGCTCAGCCTCAGTTCCGTTCATTTCCCTCTCCCTTTCCCTCTCTTTTTCTCTCTTTTTCTCTCTTTTTTCTCATTTTCCGTTCTGTGAACAGTACCGTCGGAGCTCCGATTGCCGTTCCGTCGACACCTGGCCATTCAGCACCTCCATACGTCGCCATTTAGCCCATTCCGTACAGTGACCGTACGGTGACTGTTCACGTCCGTACATCACTGTTCATTCCAATCGTACGGCCTGTCGCCGCCGTGACCAGTGCCTCGCCGGCCACCATTCCCAATGATCCGTACGGTGTCCGTACGAAAGTACTGTTCACCATGTCCGTACGGGGGCACTGTTCACCCTCGTCCGTACCCCGTCGCCGCCCGAGAATTTCACCAGTGATCGGTTGCACTGTTCACCAGTGATCGGTCGCCGTTCACCGTCATCGTGACTTCGGATTAGGTGAGTAAAATTCCTAAACCCGGATTAGGATTGATAGTGCATTTTTCTGGACTGGTTTAGGTATTATCAGTACATTTTGGATTGGCTTAGATAGTATCAGTGTGAATTTTAGACTGGGTTGAGAATTGACTTGTAGAAATTATTGTCGAAAAAATTATAGAAAATCATTAAGGATTTATTGGGGAGAGAAATTGGATTAATAGATCAATTTAGGAGCCCATTAGAAAATTATCGGGTATGTTCGGATTGATTGATTGTACGTAAATTGTGCTTGGTTGTGATTGAATTTCATTGGTGCTCATGGTGCATTGCATTGCATAACATGGACACGCATTATGTATGCCTAGAGTGTGGCATTTGGTGAAATTGTGCGAGAATGCGTGCCTACCATGAGTGTGTGATCACCTAAATTATGCTGAAGCATTATACGCTGGGTTCAGATAATAATGAATTGTGTGATCACCTAAGGACCTTCGGGTCGTGACCTTCGGGTCGATACCGTCCTCATGCACTTTGAAGCAGGACGATGCCCGGTACGTCCGGAAGGCGACCATCCTCATGCACTTTGAAGCAGGCTTGGTTTGCAAGGAGAACAGTGTTGTGCCTCATGCACTTTGAAGCAGGCTAGAGACACTAGGCCAGATCGGTTGCTGCGCCTCATGCACTTTGAAGCAGGCTAGATGCACCGGGCCGTGAAACAAAATTGATGACTTGAGTCGTAATAATAATAAATTGGGCAGTTTGCCAGTGTGTCTATGTGGGCCAGTGGGCCGGGAATTGCACGTGTCATGTCGACGACAATTGCATGCATGAACATACATGGACTGGCATGCGAAACTGTGAGAATCAGTGCATAAGCATGTAATTGGAATACGTGTGATTATGAGTGCCACGTATGTACTGTGATTATTGTATATTGATCTGTCTAACCTGCAGGGTCCAAGAATGATTTGGTTATTGTTGATTTGTGATTTAATATTTATTTTCCGATCAGGAGATTGCATGTTAGCCTAGCCTTGGTTTAGGGGTTGAATTCACTGAGATTTGTCTCACGGTTGTGTAAACCCAAACTTTTCAGACCCCCGGCCGTGAAGATGGAGAGACCACCGCCTCTTTTTGGGATCCCTCTGCAAATCCGAACGTATACTACTACCTACCCTTCAGGAAATGGGGAGGCTTTTGTGAGGTATCGATCTGAGGTAGTTGTGAATATAGGTGTGGAATATTATCAGAAACAAGAGTATGTGGCATGGTGCCATCGGGATGCTAATGAAAATAAGGGAGAGCCCCTTAGGACCTTTGATATCGCTATTGATAATACTAGGCTATAGTTGCTGGTGAGGTGATAGACCCTGAGGTCGCACCCGAGGGGATGATGCAGAAGGAGGAGGTGCATGAGGAGCCCAATGTACTAGCAGAGGACCCCGAGCCTATGGATGAGGAGGAGGATGACGAACTCGAGGCCATGGAGTAGGACGTAGAGGAGGATGGTGAGATGGCAGAGTTAGAATCAGATGAGGAGGGGTTCGAGCTTTACCTTGACCCGGAGTTGGAGCCAGACTCCGAGGATGAGCGAGCCCAGGCGATGGATTCTGAGGAGTCAGAGTCTAGTGAGGACGTCTCCGAGGAGTTGTCAGACGATCCTACCGAGTCATTCAATCCCGACTGGCAGCCATAGGATTGTCTAGTGTCCTTAGCTTAGCTGGTGATAAGGGCCGAAACTTTTTAGACCGTAGACCTCTTTCTTAGTTTTAGCCTGACCTCCCTAGCCACTTATCCCTTTTTGACCAGGTGGCTGCTGACCGTTGTATCTTTTGTTGTACTTGTAAATATTGTAAAAATGGTTTTAATAGTAATATAAATGTGTAATTATTTTTTATAATGGTGTTTGATGTATGGCTATCCTTGGCTCATATTGTAATTATTTGGGTTTATTTATTTTATACTTCCGCTTGTGCTTGATCTCTGTATGGGTGTGGGTCGGCGACGCTTCCTAGGAGCGTTGTACCATAATCGACCGTGATGGGATGTTGAGTTCTAGTGTGGTACGAGGCGTGACATTGCTGTTGTGAATTACTGTCTAGAATTGCTAGACTTGAGTAGATGGCTTAGGTCTCTAATTTCTGGGCAGAATTATAGTAGGTTTAGATGTTGTTGAGAGAACCCAGTGAGGATGAGCAGCCGAGGTAGAGGAACCAGGGGAACAAGAGGCCGAAGCTTAGGTCGTCCAAGTTGGACGGAAAAGGTGATCCCAAGGCCGCTATTCTTTGGGTTAAGGAAATGAAAAAGGCCTTTGCAATGCTGGGGTGCACGGAAGAAGAAAAGGTGACCCTGGCTATGTATCAACTTTAGGGTGTGGCAAATGATTGGTGGGAGGCCACATAAGGTAGAATTTTCCCTACGGACATTGTTTCGAAGTGGACCACCTTTATTGAAACCTTTAACGGGAAGTACTTCTTTAAGACAGCCCGGAAACAGAAGATGGCAAAGTTTCTATGGCTTCACCAAAATCAGATGTCAGTGGATCAGTACAAAGCAAAATTCGCTAAACTATCTAAGTTCGCACAAAGGATGGTGGAAGACCTTGTGGATAGGGCATGGAGGTTCCGAGATGGACTGAAGTCAGAACTCCGCAGTTAGCTGATACTTCTGAATTTGAGGGATTATAATGAACTCTACAAGTGGACACAAATGGTGGAACGAGATATAACAGAAAGGGCTGCCGCTTCTGGATCATGGTACGCGCAGGTTAGGGATAATCGAAACTTTGGAAAGAGGCCTATGACTGGGAATAGGCGATTTGTCACTCCCGTTAGGAAAGACATTGGAAAGCCGAACTATCACTCCAACGTGGCATGTCGATCATGCAGAAGGATGAATGGGAATGGCCCTTGCCTAAGCAGAAATGGAGCTTGTTATGGATGTGGCCAATATGGTCATCAAGTGAGAGATTGCTCGAGCCGACAAGCTAGGCCACCAATGCAACCGCAACAGCCTCGGATGGGAAATCAGGCCGGAACTACCCCACAAAATATTCAGAACCAACCCCCAGCTCAAGGGAGAATCTATGCTATGGCTCGCAAAGAGGCAGAGGATGCACCTAGCGTGGTCACAGGTACGGTCTCTTTATGTAATCATGCTGCTTATGCCTTATTTGATCCGGGATCATCACATTCATTTATGTCTGAGCAATTTGTTGATCTGCCTGGCATGGAATTGAAATAGTTGATGTAAATTTATGTATCACCACCCTTCTTAAGGATAAAGTGCTAATCTCGTTAGGATGTTTAGACTGTAAGATTATTGTTGATGGTAGGGAGGAATTGATCGATTTGGTTGTTTTGGCTATGTTTGATTTTGATGTCATTATTGGCATGGATTGGCTGGTTAGACAGAAAGCCGTTATGGACTGTAGTAACATGACGATCCAATTTAATCCAGTTGGTCATCTTAGATATGAGTTTGTGGGGAACCGAAGAGGAACCTCAATCCCTTGGATTTCGTCGCTCGATGTGACTAAGTTGTTGGACGATAGATGTCAAGGTTACCTGGCGACTATGAATGATTCGTCGATTAAGGAACCGAAGCTAGAAGAGATAGCTGTGGTGTGCAATTTCCTCGATATCTTTCCTTAAGAATTTCCAGGATTGCCACCTAAAAAGGAAGCGGAATTCATAATTGAGTTGGCCCTCGGGACAGAATCAATATCTAGAGCACCCTATAGAATGGCATTATCAGAGTTAAAGGAGTCGAAGGTTCAGATGCAAGAACTATTGGATAAAAGGTTTATCCGTCCAAGTGCATCACCGTGGGGAGCGCCAGTGCTGTTTGTAAGGAAGAAGGACAAGTCCTTGTGTTTGTGCATTGACTATAGGTTGTTGAATCAAGTGACTGTCAAGAACAAGTATTCGTTGTCAAGAATAGATGATTTGTTCGATCAACTGTAAGGGGCATCGATATTCTCCAAGATAGACCTAAGAATGGGATACCATCAGTTGAGGATTAAGAAGGAGGACATATTGAAGACAGCGTTCCGTACTTGATATGAACATTACGAGTTTACGGTAATGCCGTTTGGATTAACTAATGCCCTGGCTGCCTTTATGGATTTAATGAATCGGGTGTTTAAGGAGTTTCTGGATCAGTTTGTTATTGTATTCATCGATGACATCCTGGTGTATTCAAGGAGCCCCTAGAAACACGAGCAACATCTAAGGATGATTCTACGGACTCTAAGAGAATACGCACTCTATACCAAGTTTAATAAGTGTGAGTTCTGGCTCAACCGGATAGCATTTCTTGGGCATGTAATCTCCGGTGATGGAATTTTAGTGGATCCAACAAAGATTGAGGCAGTCACGAATTGGCCAAGACTGACAACAATGACAGAGGTTCAGAGTTTCCTAGGACTTACGGGCTATTATTGACGTTTCGTGGAAAAGTTCTCCGCGATAGCTATTCCTCTGACTCATTTACTTAAGAAGAAATCAATGTTTGAATGGACAAACAAGTGTGAGAGGAGTTTTTAGGCGTTTAAGCACAAGTTGACTACCGCCTCTATGTTGACGATACCATTAGATCCCAGAGGATATGAGATTTATAGTGATGCGTCGCTAAAGGGATTAGGATGCGTATTAATGCAACATGGAAGAGTGGTTGCATATGCATCGCGACAATTAAGACCTCATAAACTTAACTATCCGACACATGATTTGGAATTTGCTGCTATTATTTTTGCACTTAAGATTTAGAGGCATTATTTATGCGGGGAAAGGTTTCAAATCTATACAGATCATTAGGGCCTAAAGTATTTATTTTCTCATAAGGAATTGAACATGAGACACCGTTGCTGGATGGAACTTCTGAAAGAATATGATTGTGACATTCTGTACCACCCTAGAAAGGCTAATAAGGTAGCGGATGCACTTAGTCGGAAATCAAGTATTGCACAAATGATGGTTATAGAATGGACATTACTCAAAGGGGTACGAGATTCGGAATTCAAGTTTGAGGTAAGTCACCTCTCAAGTCTGTTAGCTACCTTGATGATTGAACCAAAGATTCAGGCGAGGATTAAGGCATTATAATCTACAGATCTTGAGATTCAAAAGATTCTGCAAATGGACAAAACTAAGAGAAAGGTTAACTTTCAAGTATCCAAGGATGGAATCTTGAAGTTTTGTGGACGTTTGTGTGTGGCTGATGACGCAGAGCTTAAGGAGGAAATCTTGGCAGAAGCTCATCGTAGCAACTACAACATTCATCTGGGCAGCAAAAAGATGTATCAAAATTTGCGTCAGCACTACTAGTGGAATGGAATGAAAGTGGATATAGCCCAATATGTGGCCAAATATTTGACGTGTTAACAAGTGAAGACATATCATTGTAAGCTCGGTGGACAGTTGTAACCCTTGAAAATTCCCAAATGAAAATGGGAGTATATCATGATGGACTTTGTTATGAGATTACCGAGGAGCCAAAGAGGTCATGATTCCATTTGGGTTATTATCGACAAATTGACTAAGTCGGCACATTTTCTAGCAATGCAAAAGGATTTCGCAATAGATAAATATGCCGAGTTGTAAATGCAACAGATAATCCGTCTCCATGGAGTGCCAGTGACAATAACGTCAGACAAAGACCCTAAGTTTACCGCAACCTTTTGGAAAAGTCTTCAGATGGTTATGGGGACGAAGCTGCAATATAGTACGGCCTATCATTCACAGACGGATGGTCAGTCTGAAAGGATAATTCAGAAGCTCGAAGACATGTTATGAGCGTGCGTTATAGACTTTAAAGAAGGTTGGGAAGAGCAGTTGAACCTCGTCGAGTTTGCCTACAACAACAGTTATCAGCAGAATATCAGAATGGCAACTTTTGAGGCGTTGTATGGCAGAGCATGTAGAACTCCAGTTTGTTGGGACGACATTGGGGAACAGAGTATAACGGCTCCAGAATTGGTCCAACAGTTAGTCAAAGCAGTTAAGGTTATTCGGGACAGACTTAAGACTGCTCAAAGTCATCAAAAGAGTTATGTAGATCGAAGACGTAGGCCCTTGGAATTTCAAGTAGGGGATCATGTGTTTCTCAAGGTTTCACTGATGAGAGGGTTGTCTCGGTTTGGCAAGAAAGGAAAGTTGAGCCCGATGTATGTAGGTCCATTTGAAATATTGGAAAGAATAGGAAATCTAGCCTATCGTGTTGCATTGCCACCGAATTTATCTCAAGTTCACAACGTTTTTCACGTATCCATGCTGAGGAAGTACGAACCGGATTCGACCCACGTGCTGAATTATGAAGTAATAGACATGGATGACATGCTGTCGTATGTGAAATGACTGGTATGAGTCGAAGATCGGAAGGAGAATGTATTGAGAAACAAGACAATTCTGTTAGTCAAGGTGATTTGGGAGCATCACGGGATTGACTGAGCCATCTGGGAAAGAGAGGAATTAATGCGATGTCAATACCCCCATTTATTTGGGTAGTGTAGTTTGGTTATAAATTTCGAGGACGAAATTTTTATAAGAGGGGAAGAGCTGTGACATTATAAATTTCGACCCATTTATGAGGTTTACGAAATGAATATTTCTTCAATGCGCTTTCGGTGAAATTTTGCTCGAAATTGATCACTCTCGAGCAAACTAACCGTTAGGGAATGGCTAGCTAGGAATCAAGTACGTGGACCTAAGAACTTTGCTATGGATTGACACTTCGACCATAACGATTAGCGAGGGAATATTTTAGGCTGTTAAAAGCCGATCCAAGGATGGTTATTGAACGATTTGCAAATGTCGTGCAATCGGGTCGCGGGTGATTTCGTTTGGTTATTGTATAAACTTTGAACGATCCTAAATCTAATCCGAACGATCTCGTCATTCGAAACTAGTGATTGACCCTCGTAATTACATAACAACTGAGGTCTTCATGGCTCGAGTAAAGTTAGATGTGGCTCAATATCAAATCGGCAATGAGTCGATACACGTAATTCCTAAAAGCCGCCCGTTAGTTCGAGATACGCTAAAGTCGCATTCGATTGAATTTGGCCATTAATTAGAATCCGAATTAGGCATCGAAGTTTCAAGATTTCCACGACTAATTTGTCGGACGTCGTCTCATTAAGTGTGGCCAATTATCGGGTTGATCGGAATTTGAGAAAAAAAAGGAAATTGAGCAAGATTTTGAGGGATAATGTCGAACCCCACTCCTCTCTCTCTCCTCCTATTTCCCCATGGAGCAACCCCATGTTGCTGCTTCTATTTTGCTTGTTGACTTCCTTTCTTTTTTTTTTTCCGCTGCAACCCCCCGTCCACCTATGCTACTGCTGACTTCTGGCTTTGCTGACCTTGCTTCTACTGACCTCCACGTCCACCCCTGCTGCTTCCCTCCTTGCTACTTCTGCTTCATTGCTGACATCCCTATGCTGCTACCCATAATGGACCTTTCTGCCGATTGACTTCTCATCTTCATTTTCTTCTTCTTTGTCCACTTCTATTGCTTCGGCCCTTGCTGCTTCACGTGCTGCTGACTTATTGCTACTTCATTGCTTATTCTTCCCATTCTTCTTCTGCTTTGTGGCTTGCTGCTTTGTTTTTGCTTTTGTTTCCTGCTAGCTTCTCCATTTTTGCTGCCCATCACGCTAGAACCAACTACCGCCGAGAGTCGCTCCACCCTAGCCATCACCACCTCACTGTCCCTTAGCCATGAACCGCTGTGGTCTGCT
>CM062248.1:26073775-26255830 GCA_031216285.1 Syzygium syzygioides | reverse complement strand
TGGTCTGCTGTTTACCACCGAGGACGTCGGAACAACTGTTGTTTGTCGGGGCTGTTGGCTGCTCCTTTGGCTTAGCTTTGCTTAGGTTTCTTGTAAGTGACTTCCTAATCCTTGGTTAGGCTAGTAGGTTACTAATTGCATGTCTAGGGATGGATTAGGGGCTGTGGATAGTTGGTTTAGTGGTTGTATAAGCTTGATTTGCTTAATGGTGCAAGTTTAATGATTCTTGGATTTCTGGTTGTTATTGTACCTTTGTGCTTTGGAATTTTTTTTGATGATCATTGTGGGCTGAATCTGAGGAAGTGTTCTGCATGGAATTTGTTCCCAATATCTTTAGGTATAACATACTTTAAATTCAGAATTTTTGGAAATTGTTTGGGGTCATTCGGAAGTCAGTTTTCGGACTGTCTCAGGGCAGCTGGAGTTACTGTTCACTCGACCTTCTTGTCTTTTTGAATTTTTATAAAATTTTTCAGACCCTATTTTAACAAACGTTTTTCACAAAATTGTTAAAAAAACTTGTGTCTATGACATATAAAAATTTCAGAGTTTTCTAAAGTGATTTGGGTATTAGATGAGTTGTATTTTGATGGTCTGAGGGGCTGTCCGAGCGAATCGAATTCTGTCCGGATTTGAGTGTCAAAACGAGGCATTTACAGTTAGAACTGGATTTTGTGTCCTCACGAAAATTATTTATCAAGATATTTTATACAACATATCCAAATTTTAGAATGTTTGGAGTTGATTTACTATTTATTTCAAATAGATTTCGGTCACTGTACAACTGCCCAATTTGGCCCCGATTCTGTGCATACTCGGTTTTTCTCTCTCTCGGGGACTTTTCGGAGATTTTGTTGCAAAAGAAAGGCGAGGCTTTTTAATTGATGAGTACAGACTTAGTTGGCATTTGGCTAATTCATAAATATAATAATCGATAATGGTTGTTGAGTGTGTGTATGGTCACGGCACGTTCCGTCTAGGCGGGGTTCTAAACGATGCCCGACGGGGGTTCGGATGCCGTTTAGGCGGGGTTCTAGATGTTGCCGATCACGATGGAGGCTGGATCGATGATCCTTTATGGAATGCCATCTGGGCGAAGGTTCCGGACGTTGTAGTCGCCGAAGTAGCGGGACGGTGCTTGGTTACGCCAGAAGACCGATGGGGGTTCGGTGGCCCGATGGGCAGTTAATAATCTGGACATTTATAATTGTGTGTTATGCATTGGGGAATGCAATGTGGTTGTGTTGCTGTTGAGCATGTCTGGATTAATAACCGTTTTATGCACGTTTACGTCATGTGATTGTATTATGTGCTCGAGAAGCGAATTGCCATGCTATGGTGGTATTCTAACGTGTAGGGCGTGTGCATGTGGCAAGGCAAGATAAAGACGCATGTGATTGTCTATGGCACGTTGTTTGTTAGAATTGCACGTTTAAGATTGTCCGGAGGTACGTGTTAGTCTAAGCAAGGCTTAGGTAGTTGTTTATTGAGATTTATCTCATCCTCCGTTGTTAAACATTTTTCAGGCTTGGAATGACGAGTAGTCATCACATGTGATTCGGAGTTTTGGGGTGATATTGGGCATTAGATGTATCATCCTTTTGGATGTCCTGTTGTAGAGGAGTTTAAGTTAACCTCCCTTTTGTATCTGTGACTTCGTTAGGAAGTGGCTTCATGTGAGGCTTGTAATTGTGTAAACCTCCTTCGGTTATCTTTGTAAGCTTATAATGACTTGCTAGTTTTTATGTGAAGTTCCCGTTAAATTGTACGTTGTATGGAGAGTTTGTATTTGCTGTTGCGTGCATTTAATCGCTAGTGTTTCGATTTGGGTCGGCGACAAGTCCTGGGATGTCGCGTACTTGATGACCTCGAAGGGATGTTGCATGCTTGTTGGGGTTCGGGGCATGACACTAGCTGCCGATAATGTCACTACTTATCTTAGTCTCTCTCTGTCCTAATCATAAAATTTAATCTTAGTCATCCTTCCATATTTGATCGGCCAAATTGACCGGCTTATGCGTGGCCAGTTCAAGTCGTTTTTGCTCTGAAAACTTTTTCCACATTCTTCAGCAATTCTTTGCCCAGGCATGCATGACAATTACGGAGGAGGCTGAGGATAGTTGCTCCTTGTCTCTTGCGAAAAAGTCGTGAATTTTGGCTAGAGTATGCTCATGTCCATGAAAAATATTCGCGTACTAAAACTAGACTATCCTTAGGTTCCTTGCACTTTCATTCTTTTCACCAGCAGACATTGCTCAGCGTTAATATGTTTCCAATCACCAAAACCATACAAGATTAGTCGACATTTCAACCATGAAGCATTCTTACTTAGGTTAAATTTAAGATTTCTCAAGGGCTATGTGTTCAATGGACGTACGGTAGCACGTGTTCTTTTTCCCGGTTAAAGGGTCGAACTTGAAAGCTCATGCATTCGAGTGAACATAATTATCAAGACCCTTCAGACCACATAAACGATTAAGACCCTTTGGTCCCTTCCACCTTCCTGCATTAGGTAATTCTCGGAGTAGAAACTTCAATAGAAACCGTTTGATGGCAGAACATGCTGCGGTCTAGAGCTAGTAAAAATTGTTATGGCCACGACGCAAGGGGGATTTCTGATAAGAATCGTTCAACCAAAGAACAAGCCGCTTCTCAAAACTAGTAATACTTCTAAGGCCGCGATCAGCAGAAATTGGATCAATCCGTCAATATGTGGTATCCCTTTGGCTTGGCTAGACTGGCTTATACTGATGGACGTGGAATGGAGAAAGTTCAATTCTACCGAAATTATACTTAAAATAGGCATATGCATGTCCGAAATATTCCAGATGAGACCCATTGATGACATTGTCAAAATTGCCTCAGCATGAAAACATTAGAAAATCCAATGGGACCATTAGTGGAAAAGGAATTTATATACTTCTTTGAATGGCACAATATAGAAGTTGTCTAAAACAGCTTGTCAATTGAAATAGCTAGCATCCATTATCAGTCAATTTCTTTCTTTCTTTCTTGGTGCAGATATAGCTGTCAATGTCAAACGTCTTATGATTGCCACAGGTTCTAGAGAAATTCCTTCGTAGCGAAATTTCATGGCTTGCTATTATTATTAAAATATTCAAATACCTTCCTTTGATACTTAGACTTTTAGAGTATTTGGTTCTACTCCCACAAGATGTTTACCAATTGAACTTATGATAATTTATACCTCAAGACCGTAACAAACACCAGGTTATATATATCGTGGCACATGAATCGATTTTTGTTCATGAACAAATCCGCGGAAAATTGCTTTCACCTGTTTCGTACTTTTAAACGAAAACCATATGTTTCTGATCCCATGTTAATTAGCATTTCAAAATTAACTGCGATTAGACATATACATAAGCTACTATAATTTTCACCTCGATCGACATCATCATTTGTGGCTTCACATCTAGACATTAATCATGATAGATAAAAACTCGAATTGGTTCAGTAGCTTTGGGACTTGATTAAACACTGTTGTTAAACGATTTTGAAGGGTCAAGGGTCGATTAGTCGTCTCTATTGAGTGAAGACGTAACGAAACAATGTGGCATTCCAGAGTTTGGAACTACGGCAGTGGCTCTGAGTGAATACTTCGCATCCACTAGGAAACCAAACAGCAATGGAAAATGCTCATTTTCATGAGAAAAATGGGAAGTGTTAACGAAGGAAAGGCCCCTTTGATGAGAATAATCCCAATCCAGTATGATTCCTTCAATTAGGGTTTGATACTGACAGATATTATTTCATGTTGTGCCAGATATATTCAGGGTTACTCAAATTGGCCAACCCAATAAAGCTTTACCTTACGTCATGATGGAACTTAACTTAGTAGCCATTATCATTCAATTTTTACAGTTAAATATGTCTTGAATTTTATGTACTCAGTCCGGTTCATCACCCGACCCGACATATTTTTCGTGCGACCCAAAAGTGGAAAAAAAATTGAAATTTAATTTGTGATGCGGAGAGTTGGTACTGCAACTAGGTTTTTTCATTGATTAAGAAATATTTTCGTTTTGGGAGAGATTTGTGAGCCGTGAGGTTTTGTTAAGTCGTTTTTTTGATTTCTGATAACTGTACTCTTTTTGATATAGTGGAATCTTGTTTTGCTTTGCCCGTGGATGTAGATCACCTTGTGATCGAACCACGTAAATTCTTGTGTTCTGTATTTATTTTTTCCGCGTTAGTTTTGAACATTTACCTTAGTTGAAGGAAAAATATCAACATGTGGCAAACTCAGGGAAAAACAATCTGCAGAACATGAAAAAAGGGGAAGAAAATCACCATGACTTGGTAGTTCTCATGAAATTTGAGATAAAGATAATTCAATGCCCCAGATTACCCTAGAGATTTATAACGCTTGACTGGGAAAATAATATTGTTTATCTAGGTTTCGTTTGTTTCGCAAAAAATTAATGATTTGGAAAACATTTTCCTATATATGATTGCTTGTATTGCTTGTAAAACGAACGAACATAAAGTGTTTTCATCATTCACAAAAATATTTAGATATATATATTATTGTTAATAATGAAAATATTTTTTATTGATTAATTATTTCAAGCGATAAAAGCGATTATTATTAGGAAAATATTTTCTAAATTATTCTTTTTTAACGAAACAAACGGAACCTAAGTGAAAACGGAATAATTATTCAACTCATCTTTCCATGTAAGTTTCTCGGCACTATGGAAAATGAAATGTCTTAAGGCGGAATATACACCATGACAGAAATCCACTCCAATGGGACTGTCATTCAGAATTCAGTTGGAAAGAGCATATACACAAGTTACCTTAGCAAATCAACAGATCAATATTGATCGTGATCGTTTCTTTTTGCTGTCTGTGATCACGACAGAACAAGAACCTCATAGCCGCTCTCTTGAGCTCTTGGCTTGTTGACAGATAAAAATTACGCACATGAGGAAGTACCGGGACACAGACGCATCCAGGAATGGGGACGAGCATTGACCAATAGATACGCCACTGTCACCATGCTTTCGGGAGTGGGGACAAGCAATGACCATGAGAGAGGCCGCTGTCACCGCCAACGGTGATTAATGGCAATAGTATTGGTGGGTCTTCCGGCAACGGCAACACGGTGCTGGGCGTTTCTCCATGCAAGAAATCCAGTGGACCAAGGCTAAGATGGCTATCAGAACAGCCAAGAGTGCCCAATTGATCTTGATCTTCTTAGGAGCTAAGATGGCTATCGGAACAGCCAAGAGTGCCCAATTGATCTTGATCTTCTTAGGAGCTTTAGAGGGCGAGTCCCACGATAACAATTTCGATAAGGCGATGAAGAGAAAGACCAAGGCCATGAAAAGGAGAACTGGGTATGGCAAAGATCCTCGAGGTCTGCATTTGTGGTAGGGATAGTGAACCATTTAGAATCTTTCTGGTTCTCGATGAGAATACACGGGGTAGACAATTAAAAAGGTGAAGTAACAGGGCATATCAAGCATAAATACATGCTCTCTTTCTCTCTCTCTCTCTCTCTCTCTCTCTCTCTCTCTCTCTCTCTCTCTCTCTCTCTGACTTTATAGGAAAAACACAAATTCCAAATTCTATGTTTCAGATTCCACCTATCTAGAACCTGAACCTATCCGTCAAAATAGATTTTCCAATTTTTGGAACCTAGAACTGATAGGTTCCCATTGGCCCAGTTCTTAGGTTCCAGTATCTACCTCAGAACCATGCTCATCCCTAATAAGCCTAAAGCTCTATAAGAATCGAATGCACATGAATCACCTAGTTGCTTGTAATCCAATTTCCTGATAAAACTGGTTCATATCTAGGTGTCAAAATTGTCTTCCCTTACCAAAGTTTTCTAGTAACTTCAATTATGTATAAGAAAAGGTCATCTTTCCCATTCAATAGCTCTTCCATATCTTGGTGATACAGAACAACATTTCACTTCAAGCATATGATTAATCGATGATACTCCAGTCGTGTGATTAACGGGCTGCAACATAGAGAAGCAAATAACTGTAATCATTCCTGTCTTCAGAGCACTTCTTCATAGTCCTCATAACAGGGTCATATTTTGCAGAATGTATGTCCCCTTCCAAAGGCAGCAGCAATAATACGCACCAAAATGTCTTCATTTTAGAAAAACCGAAAACGATGATTTAATCCGACGGACCAATTCAAAGGGAGTACGCTCACATCAAACTTTTCCTTCGTACTGAAAGTACACTTTATAGTCATGCTGCAGAGATGCCGAAGTGTTTCTGCAAGGACCCTCTCCATATAGAAGGAAATTGCAACATATGAAACTTGAAAAAGAAAATGTCGTCCATTGAAAATAGTTAACGGCCAGATTAGCTTATAAAAGCATGCCTCCAAATACTGTTCGAAGATATTGAAGATGATCAACTGAGCAGCATACACCCCAGGTCTCAAAGCTTCATCTATTTCTCTGTGATAGAGTAAAAAAGTACAACCATTCTATTAGTATCAAAACACGCACGAATAGTAACTAGGCTCACTTTTAAAGCGAAACACCGAAGGAAGGCACCTTCTGAATCCAGCCTTAAGGGGACCGCATTCTGAACATGTATATATGTAATTGGACAAGAACCTAAAACAATGACGCCCATAAAACAATGACGAACACGGATTCCGAACATGTATGTATGGAACTGCCAAGATCAATGATAGGGACACCCTTCACTCTCTCCCTTTCTCTCTTTGAGAGCTTCTCCCTATCCCCATGGTGATAGTTTTCTCCAAAATCCCCAGTTGCCCTAAACCCTAACCTTCACCCACTCCAATTCCCACCCATCCCGATCCCCACTTAGCAGCCTCTCATGCCGTAAACCCTTGCAGTCCTTCACTCGGTGCTGTTCAGTCTACCTCCCAGCTGCCTTCTTTTCCCTAACCAGGCCGTCCATTTCAAGGGGCTGACCTGCTTCTAAACTTTCTTGATGGAACAGGGAAGCTGTGGCTTCACAGCTGGCTGCTCTCACCTCACATTACCACCGCAAAATTCTCCCTCGTACACTTTCCCTTCGCCCCATGACATTTGAGCCCCCTTCAATCCATCTCCATAATATCAACCTTTCCACCTGCTTTGGTCTGTTCTGCATAGCTCAGACAGGTCTCCCAATGCTTACCGTTGTGCTGCATCATAACAGGGAGAAGGATGAGCATGCATTTTCCTAGGAACTGAGAACCACGTCCGAAAACCCTGCTGCAACACATTACACAAAGGTTACTGAGCAATTTTTAGTAGCTGTTGCTGCGGCCCATTGCTAGTTTTGGTAACTTGAGTCGGCTTGCTGCATTTTATTAAAAGCACTTCTATGGAAGGGGAGCGGGGTAGTGATGCTCGTTTGGCCTCACCTTGAAGAAAACTAGGGAATCTTTGGTTTGAAGATGGTGCCGTGTTGTTAAAAGGAGGGATTTTCGCAGAAAAACAAAAGGAAAGTGACCTAACGTTGTACGGGAAGTATTGCATATTAGGGCATTTAATTAGGAATTGCACGTCATTTTTTGTACGTAATTATTTATAGGTTAGTTTTCATATAATCAAGATAAAGCCAAGAAAATACATTGAGTGGAATTATGTGTTAATTAAAAATCATATTAGGGTTGATGATATGATTTTCTAACTAACATTACAAATGCTTACATTGCTTCGAGATCACTTCACACGTTAAGAAGTAATAAAATCGATTCAAGCTGTTTGCTCAAATATTTCATAAAAAGAAAATGTACTAAAAGGGTGTTAAAGTAATTTAGTGTAATCAAGTTTCTGTACTCATAATCTTTGGTTCAAAAGAGTAAAGTAAATCTCTTGATACTTTTCTTGGGTTTTTAATTGACCCACCATAAATAGATTAGTGGCAACTCCCTATTGAAAATCATTTGTATGGTAAGAACTTGAGCCATAAGTTGCGAATTGATATAAGCTTGGGAGAGTCCAAGTTAAGTCTAGGCTTGATAATCCATTAACCGAGCCCCTAGATGGTGCACCTTGAGGTAAGGTCGCAACAACGATGAAGACAAGGATGTAATTTGCTTTGAATGCAAAAAACATAATCATATCAAGCCAAACTATCCACTTCTAAAGAAGTAGAAAGGCAAGTTGGAAGAGACAAAATGGCTCCGAAGGCAAAAACCTGGAGCGATATTGAATGTGAAGAAAGTGATGAGGAAGAGCATGCACATATATGTTTGATGGTAGATTCAGATTTTGAAGAAGAAATTGAGGTGATTAAGAAAAGAAAGAACAAATGATACTTGGACAGTGGCTGTTCGAGGCATATGATCGAAGATGCAAGTAAATTTGTTCATCTTATTAGACTCAAAGGTGGGAGTATCTTTTAGAGGAAACAACAAAGGAAAAATCATAGGCAAAGGAATTGTCAAGATAGGAAGTATCACCATCAATGACATCTCCTTGCCCAAAGTACTCAATTACAATCTAATTAGCATAAGTCAATTATGTGATATTGGATTTAAGATATGTTTCTAAGAAGACAAGTCGCTGGCACAAGCAGAGACAATACTCAATCCTTCACTGGACGAAAACATGGCAATATCTATCTTTTGGATGTGAAGTATGATAATATTTAATGTCTTGTTTCTATCGAAGATGAGTCAGACTTGTGGCACAAGAAATTGGGACATATTAGTGGAAAGCAAGTCTCAAAGCTCTCCTCCAAAAAGCTTGTACGAGGATTGTTAGAAACAAAGTTTGAGAAATCTAAACTATGTACTGCTTATATAATGGGTAAACACTTAAGAAGTTTCTTCAAATCAATAAATTATGTTACTACTAACCATACTTTGCAGCTCTTACATATGGATATATTCGGACCTACACGAAGTCAAAGTCTTGGTGTTAAGAAAAATTGTTTGGTTATAGTATATGACTATTCCGAGTTTACTTGGGTGTTCTTTCTTGCTCACAAAAATTAAGATTTTTCATACATTTCAAAATATACCAAAAGAGTCCAAAATGAAAAAGGTTGCACAATTTCTTCTCTTAAAATTGATCATGGGCGAGAATTTGAAAATCAAAACTTTTTAGATTTCTGTGATGAAAATGGATTTCAATACAATTTTTCTTCTCCTTATGCACTAGAACAAAATGGTATTGTAAAAAGAAAAAATTGTTCCTTACAAGAAATGGCAACAACACTTTTGATTTAAAACAAAGTGCCTTCACATTTTTGGGCAGAAGCCATTTCAACTACTTGCTATATAATTAATTGAGTTATTGAGAAAACCCCCTATGAGCTTTACAATGTTAGGAAGCCAAATATTTCATATTTTCGAGTATTTGTTTGTAAATGTTTTGTGCTTAAGAGTGCTAATGATTGTCCTGACAAGTTTGATGAGAAATTAGACAAAGGAATTTTCCTTGGATATTCCACAAGTTTTCAATAAAAATACTCCCAATGTCAAAAAATTGATGAACCTGAAATTTCAAGAAAGTGTTCATACTCATTCTATTGGACCTGGATATGATCTAGCAGCTGATGACATTGAAGTACTTACATGTACTACTCAAGAGACTGGTGATATTCAATAACTTGATGTACTCAACAAGCTGAATATGCTTATGAATCTGATCATACTTAAGAAGTCCTAGCAAGCGATGAAGTCAACCAACCTGAATCTTCTAATGCAAATGAAGATCGTAACAGTAGATTTAACAAAAAAAAGAAACACAAATCCAGCCATTCAAAGGAACTTGTTCTCGCAAAGTTGGATGATGGCATTAAAACCGGGTGAAGAACATTAGAAGTGCCAAAACTTGTGTACGGCGCTCACTTTAGTACCAAAAGTCTGTTTCGGATCATTTAAGTGCCAAAATCAGAGAAAAATGATCACTTAAGTACCAACAGCGAGAAATTCCGGTCAAATTAATACGTGATTTTTTTAATTAAAATTTTAATCTACATGGCATTTCCACGTGTATATTTCGAATTTCTCAGTCCTACATGGTATTTCCATGTGTAAATTTCGAATTTTTAATTATTTTTTAATTATTTTTTTTTTCTGTTTTTTCCTTCTTTTCTTTTTCTTCTTCTTCTTCTTCGTTTGGTCGGCGATCGGACACCGGCCACTAGCCATGGCTGGCTGCCTAGCCTCGCCTAGACGAGGCCGCCGTTGCCCACCATGGGCGAGGCCTGGCTGACCTTTGCTTGGGCGAGGGCGGGTGAGCCCTAGCAAGGGTCTGCCTCGCCTCACCTGAGCAAGGGTGAGCCCCGGCAAGGCAAGGCTGGCCCTCGCCTAGGCCACAGCGGCCTCGCCGGGGGTCGCCTTCCCTCGAACGACGCCTGGCAAGGTTGCCGTGGCCTGGGCGAGGGCTGGCCTCGCCCCGCCTCGCCTGGGCAAGGGCGAGCCCCGGAGAGGCCAGGCCGGCCCTCGTCCAGGCCATAGCGACCTCGCCGGGTGTTGCCTAGGGGAAGGCGACCCTCGGCGAGGCGAGGCCAGCCCTTACCCAGGCCACGGCGGCCTTGCTGAGCATCGCCCGGGGGAAGGTGATGCCCGGCGAGGCAGCCATGGCATGGGCGAGGGCCGGCCTCGCCTCACCCGTGGTGGGCAACAGCGGCCGCATTCGGTCAAGGCCAGGCAGCCAACCATGGCTAGTGGCCAGTGTCCGGTCACCGGCCAAACGAAGAAGAAGAAGAAAGAAAAGAAAAAAAACAAAAAACTCAGAAAAAATTTTAAAATATTATTAAATATTGTCCTCGTCAGCGCCGACATGCCACGTAGGACTGAGAAATTAATAAAATATGGCCACGTCAGATTTCCGGCGACCCAAATCGAAGTTGGCACTTAAGTGATCCTTTTTTTAAAAAAAGTGGCACTTAAGTGATTCGAAAAAATTTTTTGACACTAAAATGAGCGCCGTATACAAATTTTGACACTTCTAGTGTTCTTCGCCCCATTAAAACCTGATCCTCATTCAAGGAAATTATGAGCACTTTGGCGCTTGTACCCGAGATAGAACCTAAAGAGGTTGAAGAAGCACTCTCTAACGAATGCCAGATATAAGCAATGCAAGAAGAAATATACTGGTTCAGAGTAATGAAGTATGGAAACTTGTGCCTAAATTAAAAAACCATCCAATAATTGGAACCAAATAGGTTTTCAGAAACAAGCTAGATGAATCTAATGACGCCTTTCTCGCCGTATCTATTCGTCCTGGTTATGGAAGTTTTTTCTGGGATTCTTCAGTCAAAGACAAACTCTCCAGACTATCATTGGTACTGGCGCTGCAAGAGGACCCGTATATCCCATCTCTTTTTTGCGGATGATGTTCTCCTCTTTTCTGAGGCCCACATTCAGTCGGCTAGAATAATCAAGGCTTCTCTTGATCTCTTCTCTAGCTGGTCTGGTCTACGACCTAACTACAGCAAAAGCAACATCTTCCTCTCGGGAGGGACGACAGCCCTGCATGACCAATTGCTGCAATGCTTTGGGTTTCAATTGGGCACAATTCCCTTTCGTTATTTAGGGGTACCCATCATATCGACTAGACTTCGTAAAGAGGATTGCAAGATCCTAATCGACTCAATCACAGCTAGGGCCTGCTCTTGGACCCAACGGTTCTTATCATTTGCAGGGAGACTTCAACTCATAAAATCTGTCCTACATTCCACACAGGTGTACTGGGCGGCTATCTTTTCCCTCCCGAAATCTGTCTTATCCAGTATTGAGACCATCTTGAGACAGTTCCTGTGGAAGGGTCCTGACCTTGGCACTGGGGGAGCAAAGGTAGACTGGAACAATGTTTGTCTTCCCAAAGAAGAAGGTGGACTCGGTATTCGACGACTTGTTGAATATAATAAAGCTATGATGCTAAAACACATATGGATCCTTTTCTCTGATAAGGAATCCATGTGGTGTAAGTGGATCCATTCTACATTCTTAAAAGCAAATTTCTGGGTGGCTTCCAAGCCTACTATCTGTTCCTGGACTTGGAAGAAGATCCTTGACCTGCGTACTACCGCCCAAGCACTCTTTCGGTGGAAGATAGGCAATGGTCACTCTATTTCTTTTTGGTTTGACTGGTGGCACAACAAGGATCCTCTCTTCCTCATCTTTAGTAATATAGACATATACTAGTCGCGGATCCCTAGGGAAACTTCAGTCCGGAAGTTCTATGACAGCACTTGGCAACCCTCATCCGCTCTAGACACTTTCCTGAGCTGGACTGAACCATCTCCACTCTTTGTAGATGATGTTTTGGACATAATGATCTGGACCCCACCTCCTTCAGATTCTTTTTCGGTTGCTTCAGCGTGGAATCATTTAAGAAGCAGAGGTAACCCAGTCTCTTGGCACTCCTTTATATGGGACTATCATATTGCACCTCGTCATGCATTCCTATTGTGGATAGTCTCCCGCAACCGGCTACCTACCCAGGTCCTACTCCTCCAAAATCGTAGGTTAGACATTGCTCTATGCGCTTTCTGCGGTATCATACCGGATTCGGTCAACCACCTCTTTTTTGAGTGCCCCTCCACAAATAGGCTGGCGTTCTTTTGGGCTACCAAATGCAACCTCCCCTGGCGTAACCGCCTGTGGCATGATCATCTCTTATGGGCTATGAAAGTTTGCAGTGGCTCTTCTTTCTCAAATTGCCTTTCTCGATTTTCCTTTGGAGCCTTAGTTCACATTATTTGGACGGAAAGGAACAATGCCATATTCATGAACAAGACTGTCTACATCCCGGGTATGCGCAAGCACCTTCTTAAGGCTGTGAAAGACAAAGCCATCTCTATGGGGAGAGTTCAGGACACTCCTAGGAATCGTAGGTTCCAAAGAAAGTGGGGTCTTCCACCTTCCATCTTTGATGTAGATAGGACTGGGTTGTAATTCCGGTTCCTTGCTTTTCTTTGCTTTTTCTTTCTTGTATAGTTCTTGCAGGACCTTCTTTGAACCTTGTTGGACAGCCCTATGTCCTTTCAGGTTCAAGTTTTGGTCGGTGCTTTAGGTTGTATTTGGTGTCGTGAAAAGTTAATATACTCTTACCTTTACCAAAAAAAAAAAAAATCTAATGACACCTTTCAACTTCTGCATGAGATTGGGGAGAGAGGAATTGGAATGAGTGTTTTTACATTTGCCAGTCTTTTGAGTGGAGCTGCTTGTATTGGCGCCATCGGTAGAAAGAGTAAATCGATGCAAGGATGGTAAAATCAGGACTCCACACAAATCAATGCATTTCCAATGCTTTGATCACTATGTATTCAAGGTGTGAAAACTTTGAAGCTGCTTTCCAAGTTTTCAGTGAGACAGAGAGAAAATTATCATAACTTGGACTTCAATGATCACTGATTTTCCAAAACATGGATTTGCGATGAGAGCTCTGGACTGGACACATTCCATAATATGCCTGAGGATGGTGTGAGGCCAAAAAAGATCACCTCTGTTGCTGTATTATCCTCTTGCAGCCATGTGGGTTTATTTCTGATGGAGGGAAACAGTTTAGGTCAATGTACATAGAACATGGAATCTTGCCCAGAATCGAACAGCATGCATGCATGGACTTGTTGGACAAATCTGGATCCTTTGTCGAAGCCCTTCAGCTTATAAATTCAATGTGTTTCAGGGCCAATACGCTGATCTGGCGTACATTTCTTGGAGCTTGCCAAGTTCGTGGTAATGTTGAAATTGCAAAACAAGCTGGAGGAGTGATTTTTTGGCAGGAACAGGACGACCCTGCTTCGTATATTTTTCTATCAAATATGTATGCCTTAGCAGGTCTATAGGAAGATGCAGCATCAATCAGAAAGATGATGAAACTGAAAAATCTCACAAACGAAGCCAGTTGTAGCTGAGTTCAAGTGAAAAATATGGTTCGCAAGGTCCATGTGGGCAGCACTTCACACCCAAAGGCACAGGATCACGAACTGGACCAATTGGCTAGTCGAATAAAGAAACTGGGAAATGTTCCAACTACTGAATTTGTTCTTCATGATGTGGAGGAGGCACAAAGGGAACAATATTTACTCCAGCTATGGGAAAAAATAGCCGTTGTTGTTGGCCTCATAAGCACCTTCAGTCTGAAATCTACCAAGGTATTTAAGAATCTTCACATTTGTGGAGATTGTTGTTCTGCAACGACTACTGGTGTCGATGCTTTTTAAATTATCTCATTCAGTTGGGTGCATCGAATCTCTATTTTAGATTTTTCCCCCTTATACCTTTGCTACCTTGAATCGGGATTCTATTATGCTCCTTGCAAGCCCAACATTGTGTAAATATCATGTCCTGAAATGTATATGGATTTGGTACTCCTCCCATCAAAATACCAAGTTAAACACCTCAATTGAATCTCGCATAATTTCAACAATATGAGTCATGGAATCTAAAACAGCCGTGCTTTTGCCTTCGGGATTCTCCTGGAACATGCACTTTTCAGGATACCAGATATTGGCTACTGGTTTTACCCTTAATTAAAGTTCATTTATTTTACGGATATCTTGATCTCGGCGAGTCCAAACACACTGGTCCCATGAAACTATATTCATTAATACATTACTATATTAGTTTCGGTTTACTATTTAATTCGATCGTCAGCACAGCAGCCTAAACAACATAAATTAGTTTAGCTACCACATCGACGGACATAGACAAAATCAAATTTGCACACCTCCAACTTTGATCTTAATGACAAGATAGAAGTGATCATCTTTAGAAATTCAGTCATCCTCTCTACTTAACAGGTCCCAAATTTGAACATCATATCAGAGCATAAAATATGATGTACAAATACAAAAGCTCAATCCCTAAATGTAGTGAGAACTTGTTTGTTCACCCAATGATGAGACAAAATGATGGTGTCTTACATTCTTCCAAACAAGCATCGTAGTCCTCACTATTGTCCCCTCTGCATGAGTTTCCCTACTAAGCAAACATTCCACCAGACACTGATCTTGATAAGGGACGCATGCTGCCACTTCACTCAGAGATCCATAGACGGAGAGCCCTGACCTGATGCCGAATTAGCAAGGTCCTTCTGTTTGGAAGCTGCCAAAAAAACTCGCTTATCACAACTTCTTGAAAAGCAGCAAAAGCACATGCTGCTCTTGAAACTTGGGTTGTCTCACCAATTACAAAAACAATCTCCAAATTTGAATGCTATTTTCAATTGCTTCAAATGGTTTTTAAAGTGCGTAGGAACAGATAAAGCATAGATGACCTTCCCAGTGCAAACAACAAAGTCAAAAACTGAATGCTTTCATTGACTCCAAAAGAATCTCTGTTAGGAGAAAACAAAATGGAATGAAGTCGCTGCCGAAAGCTGACTTGATGTCTCAATTCTATAAATGGCAAATTGTGTCTGTATGTACTAGGAGATGTATTAATTGAAACATAGATTAATATCATATTACTAGCTTTTATCAGATCTGATACACCATTAGTTGAATGCCCTGGTGGCAAACGAACAAAACCACCATGTCTATCCAAGTATGCTGACTAGTAATATGCCCAGCCAAACCTTTGCTGGAAAGATTCACCAATCCAAACTCCAAACTAAGAGCGATGACACGCAATATCTTGCTTAACATTAAATATCATGAATACCTTCAGGGTTTGAGTCCATGTGGTTCAAACTTTGAGCCATTGAGGATGATGATTGAACAGGTCCCCTGAGGTTTGCAGTGTGGTGGTCACCTGCAATAAGGTTCGGGACTTGCGAAATTGACATAGGTGCAGTGTCTAATGCAGCATTTTCCAATGAAGACCAAGCAAGACTACCGCTGGGCATGAGATTTGGGTCAGAACCCACCACATCTTCTGATCCAACAATGCCGATGGGATTTGCAGGTAGCTTGTTAGATTCAGCTCTGCTCATCATCATTTTTCAACCACAAGCGTAAGCACGAGTCAGCATCACAACTTGAAATGCAAAATGTTTGACAAGAATGCGCACCGTGACTATCATGTTGTTTCTGCCAATGGGTTTTATCCGTGATAGCATTTAGGATCATCAATATACAATTTGTATCAAAAGAATTTTCATGTCCTGTGAAGCAGGACTTGATGGAGAAAATGAAATTATACGACACCTCATGCCATAAGCCGACAAAGCAACTTGCAGTCCCAAACGATGCATGTATTTAAACCAGTGCGTATAACAGAATTTGCAAAGTTAGATAATGTCCACATGCAGGTGATTTGATTTAAGAAGCCTATAAAGTAGGTAAGTAGCAGTCAGATTGAGATGAATAGTTAAGCTTATCACCAGAGTGTTCGATGGAGTGGAAAAAAGGTAAAAGAAATTGTAGAAGATGTACCAAAAATTGTCTCGGAGAGACGAGATACAGTAACAATGCAAGAACTGAGTTTCTTACTCATTCTCATTGCTTGTATTGCTAACTGGAGAATTAGCCCGTGGAGCTGTCTCTGCCGGTTCCATTGACATTTGTTGCTCTGCTGCACCATGAAAGGAGGGCAAGAACAATTAAAACCTCGCTGAACGAAGTGTTCTAAGTGTGACAAAGAGCCGTCCAATGGGAAGCGAAATTCATAGGCTGAACTTCAAGGTCTACACAAAACATCTTCATGAAGCAAACAATCATGAACAGATGGGCATGCTTAGAAGAGCACTCAACAAGACCCAAGTTTTTACAGTCATCTTGAGAGTGCAACTAGCTTTTGCTTTTATGATATAGTGTAAGAACCGAGTTCGATGGGCTTTTTCTCTTGTTTGGGAAGTTGACCAGAGTATACATGATACCATATGCTATGAAGGATAGAAGCTATGCATTTGAACCTTGAAGTTATGTATTGATGAAGTGCAGTCTTATGAGAGCATTACCAGGCACCAGAGGAGAATTCATGGCTCGATCCTGTTGCTCGAGCAATTCATTGAACCTGACGACCTGTCATGTCAAGGCTAGTCCTGCATAGTAATTTTGGAAGAACTCCTGATTACATTCTTCCAATTTGTCCCAAACTGGAATTCGAAGGACATGTACAGAAGCTTCACATCAAGATATAACCCATACAAGAAACGGCAGGTAAACAGGACTGAATCATTCAGAATACTCAACCGGACTAGCTCTTAGGATTAATCACTGATCAGACCAAAAAAGATGATCTCTCACCGATATGTGTGAGCTGGCGGACAATCCCAAAATGAATTTCTAACACATGGGAAAAGAACACGCAATGCGATTAAAGACCCTTTATTTTGAAGAAACTTGGCGATCTTGATGCAATGCAGTGTGAGAGATTAATTCAAAATATAATAAAACTTGTGCCTCATCAACTTCATCCTCAGGATATCTGGTGCCTTCCATTGGCCTAGCATTTTGATCTGGGGCTGCCATGATTCTATTGCGAAAACCACTTTCTGCAATCGAATATAACAAAAGAATTAAATGGTGCATGATGATATTATATGATAGCCACTGAACCAAGAACTTGCAGCAAAAATATGTGGAAGGTCATGGAGAAGACGAAGTGACTGAGGGTAACCGAAAGTTGATTCTCGCTGCAGAGTTCGGAGATGTAATTGCATTTTGCTCAACTGTCAACGCCTCTTTTTAACGACGCCAACTGTTTTTGCCCATTGCTCCCCGAACTTTGAAGCATTTCAGTTCAACCCATGGGCTTTCGAAACTTCAGTTCTACCCCAGCAATTCCATGGGACCAGAGTTTAGTTTCAGTCTTTGTCCTTCTTTTTCTCTTTCCCTCCGTTTGTGTTCTTTTTACGACTAAAATGTTTGTAAACGCAGGAAAACAATTAAGTTATATGAAGGACTCTTCAGAACTTTTCAGTTCTGCTCCAGCAATTCGAAACTTTTCAGTTCGGCCTAGCAGTTCTATATCGGGAAACAGATTAGATAAGTGACAACTCGTAGATTAGGAATTAGGGCAAGAAAAAAGAGTATTCTCTGAAGTGTCTTGTTGATCAATTAACGTATTATTGTATTGTTGGAAGCTTATAAAGGTCCCCTGAAGCTTGCTGTGTGGTGGCCACCTGTGATAAGGTTCGGGACTTGCGAAATCGGCATATGTGCAGTGTCTGATGCAGCATTTTCCAACGAAGACCGATCAAGACTACCGCTGGGCACGAGATTTGGGTCGGACCCCACCACCTCTTCTGATCCGACAAAGCTGACAGGATTGACAGGTAGCTTGTTAGATTCGGCTCTGCTCATCATCATTTTTCAACCACAAACATAAGCACGAGTCACCATCACGACTTGAAAATCAAAATGTTTGACAAGAATGCGCACCTTGCTATCATGTTGTTTCTGCCAATGGGTTTTATCAGTGGTAGCATTTAGGAACATATAAACATACAATTCGTATCAAAAGAATATTCATGTCCTGTGAAGCAAGACTTGACTAGGCAACTGAAATTGTGCCACACCTCGTGCCATAAGCTGACAAAGCGACTTGCAGTCCCCAACGATGCATGAATTTAAACCAGTGCGGATAACAGAATTTGCATAGTTAAATAATGGGCACACGCAGGTAATTTGATTGAAGAATCCTATAAAGTAGGTAAGTAACGTGACATTCCGAATTTCGGCCCATTTTTGGGATTTATAAAACATGCAATTTGTCAATATGTTTATAGTATAATCTCGCCCGGGAACTGATCACTCTCGGTTATTTTATTTTTAAATTAGAGATTTCGCTAGAAACGCACTTGATAGAATTTGGCCGTTAATTAGAATCCAAACTTTGGTGTCGAATTTCTCGGAGTTTCGGGACTAATTTAATTGGACGGTGTCGATATTATTGTAGCCAGCCTCGAGATTGTCTGGGATATGTAAAAAGTGAATTTTTGACCGAGTGTAGATTTGGACTAGTAGACCTCCTTCGTGGTAGTTTGATTTAATTAATTTAGCCTTTGTCCTTATTATATTGTAGGATTAATTTGGACCATTGAATCATTTTCGATTTTAAATGTGGGCCATCGGATCACAATTATTATTTGAATGTTTATTTTTCCCCCCTCTCTCTTTCTCTCTCTCTCTCTCTCCTTTGCCGCACGCCACCCTCTGCCGCGCGTGCTTTCCTCCCTATCAAACCCATCCACTTCTCTCTCTTTTCCTTTTCTTTGTTTTCTTTTCCTTTTTCTTTTCTTTTCTTCTTCTCTTCTCTTCTCCTTCACTTCTCCCCCTGGCTTCTTCTTTTCTACTGTTCATCGCCAGCTTGTCCTCACCGGAACCAACCAATCACCGCCACGCACCACCTTCTCGCCGCCACCACCTCAGCTCATTCCTGGTTGAGCAGCACCACCACCGTCACCCCCCACGATCATCGTCGCTGGACTGTCCAGCCAGCATGTGGGTCGCGCCTCCTGTCGACCCAACCGCCATCCTTCCCGCTGTGAGCCACCATCGTCGCCAGCTCACCCTAGTCGCGTTGTGCCGCCCCGCTGTCGCCGCCTCACCCCCTCAGCCCTAGCTCTCCCTCTCTCGCCCCCGACCGCTCGAAACCTCCCATCGCCAGTTCGCCCAAGCCGCGCACGAGAAGTGCCTTTCGCCGGTTCAACCACCGTTCACTTCCGCCGCTTCCTGTCGCTGTCCGGCACCCCAAACCACCACCACCAGCTGCTATTCACGCTTAGAACGGCCCCCGAACAGCCCCACCGTAGCTGCTCCCTTCACCGCGCTCGTTCGTCACCCATCTGTCGATCGCCGAGCCCATTGCCCGAGCATCCCGGGCTGTGACTGAGCTCGCCTACCCCGTTGCCCAGCCAACCTGAGCATGCCCAAGCCGTGGCCGGACTGCCCCAGGCTGTGTGCCGAACCGTGGCCGAGCCCTGCACTCTCACGCCCTCGTTGTTACTGTTCATCAGGCCCGTTTTGAACTCGTGCGGGTTTTTCCCAAGCCAAATTGAAGTAAGTGACCTCCTAATCCTTATTTACGACTATGGATATTTTTAGACTTGTTTAGGACATGATTAGTATCGGTTTAGGAATTAAATGTGGAATAAGGTCAATATTCGTATGTGCGTATTTGTTAGATTAAATTGTGATAATTGTGAGGCTTAATTAGTGGGTAATTATGGTGGGTTAAATATCCGTATTGTCGTGGCGTGTGTAGGGAAAATTGACGTGTGATTATGGCCGGCTTGAATGTCGGAATCGTGAGCTTGTAAATGGGAATTTGGATGATTGTGGGTGCATATTTGTGGCTATTGTTGGTGAGTCAATGATTGGCTTATCGTGGCGTTCGTGAGTGGAATTGATAGCTGAATATGACCGACTCGAAGGGCGGGTTGGTGGAACATTGTGGTAAGCATGCTTTGAGTTTGATTGATACGACTTGTGAGAATGGCGAATTGTGTTGTGGTGTATGTGCATTAGAATGAGAAAAGCCCGGATTGATCGGATGGCTGCCAACCTGAGGCGTGGTTACGCGGGACGGAGCTCGGCTTGGTCTAAGGGCTGAGCCTGAGGCGCAGTAGCGCGGGCTGTGAGATTGGGCCTGAGGCACAGTGGCGCGGGCAGTGAGAATGGACCTGAGGCGCAGTGGCGCCGGTCATGAGAAAGATGTTCGACCACGCATGGGAATTGAGTGTGATTGAATTGGCTGGTTGAATGTGTGATTGAATTGGTTAGATTGATTGAGTGCTAGTGTGATTGGCGTTTGATTGATTGTGATATGTTATTGAGTTAGTAATTATTGTCTTGTCGCGTTTTGACTAACATGCAGAGTTAGTACGCGTTCTGATGGCAAAGGTAAGTACAATATTGTGAGTTCATTATGTTGTTGATTAGATTGTGTGTATGACTTGTCTAGGTACGCATTGGCCTTTGTAGGGTTTAGGGTGTTGCTTATTGAGACTCGTTCTCACGGTTATTATATAACCACTTTCAGATCCGCGACCGTGATCGATTTGGAGATGCCGTCAGAGTACTATAGGGATTGAATGATAGATCAAATATACCTCGTCTTTTAAGTATATTTTTGTAGAGGAGATAAGCTTGTCAACCACCGCCCCTTTTTGAAAATTGTGATTTTAAATTGGTAGCCTGGCTTACCATTTTGTAGTAGTGACTACTTTATAAAATTATGCAATTATGATTTTGTACTATTCCTCTGTCATATTTTATTGTCTGAGTTATTTTAAACTCGCTTCCGCTTGCCTTTATCGTTGAGTGTTTTGTTTGAGTCAGCGATGTGTCCTGAGACGTCGCATTCAATTTGACCCTGGACTGGATGTCACGGGCTCGGTGGGGTTCAGGGCATGACATCCCAGTTGATTTGGTATCAGAGCAAGGTCAGCTCGATCCAAGTTGGTTCAAACCTGGAGTGATAAGGAGCGATGACTTTGGGGTAGCCAGTTAGGGAGACTTGTAGGCCATGCGTTACTTAGACTGTCTGGTTGTGATTGCTGAGTGATATTATGTACTAATATGTGAAATGCAGGTGCGTCATGACTTGGGGTTAATGCGCGATCCCTGTTCTTTGTGATTGAGTGGTGTTGTGATTAACTGTTTGCTTAGTAAACTGTTGTGATTCACTACCTAGGGCTTTGGACTTGTATAATTGGCCTAGGTCTCTAATTTCTTAGTGGAATTATAACAGGTAAGTGAGTGGTATGATCTTGTGAGTTTGACCAGTTGAGGTCGAGGTCGAGATCGTGTAGGTCCGCAAGTTGAAGTTGTAGGGATCCCAGATGGGATGAGATTTTAAGGGCACTCGAGGGAGTTGGAATTTTAATGGAAAGACAGACTGATGAGCGAAATGCTACAATCGATGCTGAGGCCATTGTTCCCACCGCCAATGGAAACCACAAGAATCATGGGTATAATAGAAATGTTAGCAATCAAGGTCAAGGGCAAGTTAATGCAGTCAGATGGATGCGTTGGTTGGAAAGTTTTTTAAATTTAAACCTGCAAGGTTCGATGGGAAGAAGTGATCCTGAGGCTACATTACTTTGAATAGAGGATTTAGAAAAAGGCTTTTGAGGTATTCGGGTGCACTGATGAGGAAAAAGTGACCTTGGCTGTATATCAACTCCAAGGAAATGCAGGTGATTGATAAGAGGATTCCCGAAGTAGGATATTTCAGAGGGCATATTTTCTAAGCCGGGTTGTTGTTATTGAGGTCTTTAATGAGAAGTACTTGTAGAGAGTGCGTAAGGACAGAAGATGACATAGTTTCTTCAGCTTCGCTAAAATCGGATATCAGCCGATTAGTACAAGGTTGTGCTTGCAAGATTGTCTAAGCATGCACCAAGGATAGTCAAGGATTATCTAAATAGGACAAGGAGGTTTCAGGATGGATTGGAACCGAAAGTCCGCAATCAGTTAGTACTTTTGAGTCTTAAGGGATTATAATCAGTTGTATGAGTGAGCTCGATGATTGACACGGATATGAGTGAAAGGGCTGCCACTTCTGAATCGCGGTACGCACCGGCTAGGGACAATAGGAACTTTGGAAAGAAGTCTATGACAGAAAATTGGAGATTTGTCCCTCTAGTAAGAAAGAATTTTGGAAAGCCGAATTAATACTCGAACGCCGCATGTCGGTTTTATGGAAAGAGGCATAGGAATGGCCATTACCAAGGTAGAAGTGGACCATATTATGGATGTGGACAGTAAGATCATCAAGTGAGAAATTGTTGAACCAATAGGTTATGTCACTAATGCAATCGCAGCGATCGCAGGTAGGACATTAAGCAAGAGCCGCCCCGCAGATTAATCATAATCGACTAAGGATGTAAGGAAAAATGTATGTTGTGGCTGAGAAGGAAGTAAAGGATGTGCCTTGAAAGTCTAGATGCGTTATGAGATGGTATTGGGTACAATAAGAGATGATTTTGAAGTTATTACTTGAATGATCATGTACGACGTATTATCACTTATGGTGAATAGACGTAATCGATTTATGGATTTCTGATTTAATAATGACATTCTTGGACAAGTTTGGAAGGATGAGTTATACTTGGAAATTTCGGATTTTGTAAAGAACTGGGGTGATTTAATTTGGGAGACCGTTGGATTGAAATTGGATGGATTAAGTATTGTCTTTGAGGTGTGGAAAGATAACTATCTCGTGATTAACTCGTTGGTTAAGGAGTCACGGCTAGATGACATAGCCGAAGTGTGTAATCTTTCCGATGTCTTTCCTCAAGAATTGCCGAGATTGCCACCTGAGAGAGAAGTGGAGTTTGTGGTTGAATTAGCCCCAGGGATAAAATCGATCTTGAAAGTGCCTTATAGGATGTCATTATCGAAATTGAAGTTATTGAAGGTCCAAATGCAAGAGTTATTGGATAAATGTTTTATTCGCCTAGTGCGTCTCCATAGAGAGCACTAGTGTTGTTCGTGAGTAAAAAGGATAGATCATTAAGGTTGTGCATTGACTATAAACAACTGAATCAGGTGACTATTAAGAATAAGTATCCATTGCCTCAGATAGATGATCTATTTGACCAATTGCAAGAGGCGTCGATATTTTCAAAGATCGATTCGAGGACTGGCTATCACCAATAGAGAATTAAGAAGGAGGACGTGCCGAAATCGGCATTTAGGATGAGATATAGACACTACAAGTTTACGGTGATGCCATTTGGATTGACTAACGCTCCTACTGCATTTATGGATTTAATGAATTGGGTATTTAAGGAATTTTTGGATCAGTTTGTAATCGTATTCATAAACGATATCTTGGTATACTCAAAGAGTTCCACCGAGTGTGAGTTACATTTGGAAAACGGTTCTACGGATCTCAAGGGAACACGCACTCTACGCTAAGTTTAATAAGTGCGAATTCTGGCTTCATTGAGTGACGTTCTTAGGACATGAGATACCCGAGGAAGGAATTGCAGTGGACCTGGCAAAAATTGAAGCTGTTGTGAATTGGCTAAGGCCGACAACAGTAACCGAGGTTTAGAGCTTCTTAGGTTTAACAGGTTATTACAGACGCTTCATGGAAGGGTTTTTGTCATTAGCGATGCCATTGATGCGGTTACTAAAGAAATAGACGAGGTTTGAATTGACGGATAAGTGCGAAAGGAGTTTCCATGAGCTAAAATAGAGATTGACAACCGTGCCAGTGTTGACAATCCCGTCAGGTTTGGGAGGATATGAGATTTATAGTGATGCGTCGCTAAGAGGATCGGGATGCGTGCTGATGCAACACGGAAGAGTAGTGGCATACGCATCGCGACAATTGAGACCGCACTAGCTAAATTATTCGACTCACGATTTGGAATTGGCCGCAATTATTTTCGCCCTTAAGATTTGGAGACACTACCTATGTGGGGAGAAATTTCAGATTTATACGTACCATTAAAGTTTAAGATACTTGTTCCCCCAAAAGGAATTAAACATGAGACAACGTCATTGGATGGAACTCTGTAAAGACTATGACTGCGAGATTATATATAATCCTAGAAAGGCTAATAAGGTAGCGGATGCACTGAGTTGGAAATCAAGCATCGTACATATGATGGTCAAAGAACAGACCTTGTTGGAGGGAGTCTGGGAATGAGAGTTTAAGTTTAAAGCGAGCCATGTTTCAAGTCTACTTGCCGCATTGAGGATTGAACCGGAGATCCAAACTAAGATTAAGGCTTTACAGTCGACGAACCCAAAGATCCAGAAGATTCTGGAATTGGACCAAAAAAAAGAAGAAACTGAACTTTCAAGTATCCGAGGATGGGATTCTGAAGTTCCATGGACGGTTGTGTGTGCCGTGTGATGCAGAACTTAAGAAGGAGATTTTGTCCGAAGCACATCGTAGTAATTATAGTATTCACCCGGGTAGTACGAAAATATATCAGAATTTGCGACAATATTATTAGTGGAACGGCATTAAAGTAGATGTAGCCAAACACGTGGCCAAGTGTTTAATATGCCAATAAGTGAAGGCGCAATATTACAAGCGGGGTGGAATATTGCAGTCATTGGAAATCCCCGAGTGGAAATAGGAACACATCAAGATGGACTTCATTATGGGATTACCGAGGAGCTAGAAGGGCCATGATTCGATTTAGGTGGTAGTGGATTGATTGACAAAATCGGCACATTTTCTAGCAGTACGAAAGGACTTCACGTTAGAGAGGTACGCAGAGCTGTACGTGCAACAGATAGTTCGTCTACACGGAATACTAGTGACGATCACTTCAGACCATGATCCTACGTTTACTGCCGCTTAGTTCGTCTACACGGAATACTAGTGACGATCACTTCAGACCATGATCCTACGTTTACTGCCGCTTTGTAAAAAAGTCTTCCAACGGCGTTAGGGACAAAGTTACAATTTAGCACGGCCTAACACCCCAAACGGATGGCCAGTCTGAAAGGACAGTTCAGACCTTAGAAGATATACTACGAGCATGTGTATTGGATTTTAAAGGTAACTGGGAGGAACAGTTGCATTTGGTTGAATTTGCTTACAACAATAGCTATCAACAAAGTATTGAAATGACATCGTTTGAAGCGTTGTATGGCAAAACTCGCAGAGCGACGTTTTACTGGGATGAAGTTGGTGAGAGGAGCATCACGAGTCCCGAGTTGGTTCAGTAGTCAGTCGAAACAGTCAAGGTGATTCGGGATAGGCTTAAGACCGCTCATGGCCGCCAAAAGAATTATGCGGACGAAAGACGTAGGCCTTTGGAGTTTCAAGTGGGGGACCATGTTTTCCTCAAAGTGTCGCAGATAAGAGGATTGCCACGGTTTGGCAAGAAAGAAAAATTGAGCCCGAGATATGTGGGTCCATTCGAGGTCTTAGAGAGAATCGGCACTTTGATCTATCGTCTAGCCCTACCACCAAATTTGTCTCATGTTCACAATGTATTCCACGTGTATATGATAAGGAAGTATAAATCGGACCCGACCCACGTGTTGAATATCGAGGAATTAGACGTGGACGACAGAGTGTCCTATGTGGAAAAGCCAATTCGGATCGAGGACAGAATGGAGAGAGTGTTGCGAAACAAGACAATTTCGATGGTCAAGGTGATTTGGGAGCACCATGGGACCGAAGGTGCAATATGAGAAAGCGAAGAGTTGATGCGATACTAATATCCCCATTTGTTTGAATAGTTGGGTTGGATTGTGAATTTCGAGGACGAAATTTTTGTAGGAGGAAGAGTTGTGACATTCCGAATTTCAGCCTATTTTTGGGATTTATAAAACGTGCAATTCGTCAGTGTGCTTATAGTAAAATCTCGCTCGGGAATTAATTACTCTTGGTTATTTTATTTTAAATTAGAGATTTCGCTAGAAACGCACTTGATCGAATTTGGCCGTTAATTAGAACCCAAACTTTGGTGTCGAATTTTTTGAAGTTTCGGGACGAATTTAATTGGACGGTGTTGATATTATTGTAGCTAGCCTCGAGATTACCCGGGATATGTGAAAAGTAAATTTTTGATCGGGTGCGGATTTGGACTAATAGACCTCACTCATGATAGTTTGATTTAATTAATTTGTCTTTTATTCCTTATTATATTCTAGGATTAATTTGGACCATTGGATCATTTTCGATTTTAAATGTGGGCCATCGGATCATAATTATTATTTGAATGTTTATTTTTCCCCCCTCTCTCTTTCTCTCTCTCTCCTCTGCTGCACGCCACCCTCTGCCGCGCGTGCTTTCCTCCCTGTCAGACCCATCCACTTCTTTCTCTTTTCCTTTTCTTTCTTTTCTTTTCCTTTTTCTTTTCTTTTCTTCTTCTCTTCTCTTCTCCTTCGCTGGTCTTCTTCTTCTCCCAGGCTTCTTCTTTTCTGTTGCTCACCGCCGGCTTGTCCTCGCCAAAATCAACGAACCACCACCATGCACCACCTTCTCGTCGCTACCACCTCAGCTCGTTCCTGGCTGAGCAGCACCGCCACCATCGCCCCCCACAATCACCGTCACTGGACTGTCCAGCCAGTACATGGGTCGCGCCTCCCGTCGACCAAGCCGCCGTCCTTCTCGCCGTGAGCCACCGTCACCGCTAGCTTACTCTAGCCGCGCTGTGTCGCCCCGCTGCCATCGCCTCACCCCCTCAGCCCCAGCTCTCCCTCTCTCGCCCTCGGTCGCCCGAAACCTCCCGTCGCCGGTTTGCCCAAGCTGCGCGCAAGAAATACCTTTCGCCGGTTCTGCCATCGTTCACTTCTGCCGCTTGTCGCCACTGTCTGGCACCCCAAACCACCACCACCAGCTCCTATTCACGTCTAGAACAGTCCCTGAACAACCCTACTGTAGCTACTCCCTTCGCCATGCTCGTTCGTCGCCCATCTGCTGGTCGTCGAGCCTGTTGCCCGAGCATCCCGGGCCGTGGCTGAGCTTGCCTACCCCGTTGCCTAGCCAGCTTGAGCATGCCCAGGCCGTGGCCGGACTGCCTCGGGCCGTGGCCGTGTGCCGAACCATGGCCGAGCCCTGCGCCCGTCGCGCCCTCGTTATTACTGTTCATCCGACCCGTTTTGAGTCCGTGTGAGTTTTTCCCAGGCCAAATTAAAGTAAGTGATCTCCTAATCCTTATTTAGGACTATGGGTATTTTTAGACTTGTTTAGAGCGTAATTAGTACCAGTTTAGGAGTTAAACGTGGGTTAGGGTCAATATTCGTATATGTGTATTTGTTAGATTAAATTGTGATAATTTGGGTGCTTAATTAGTGGTTAATTATGGTGGATTAAATATCCATATTGTCATGGCGTGTATGGGGAAAATTGACGTGTGATTCTGGCCGGCTTGAATGTCGGAATCGTGAGCTTGTAAATGGGAATTGGAATGATTGTGGGTGCATATTTCTAGCTATTGTTGACGGGTCAATGATTGGCTTATCGTGGTGTTCGTGAGTGGAATTGATAGCTGAATGTGACCAATGGCGAATTGTGCTGTGGTGCATGTGCATGAGCATGAGAAAAGCCCGGATTAATCGAAGGGTTGCCAACCTGAGGCGTGGTTACACAGGTGTGACGAGAAAAGCATGACTAGACCTGAGGCGTAGATTACGCGGGTCATTGGAAGGGAAAAAATGTCCTGAGGAGTGGTTACGCGGGACGGAGCCTGGCTTGATCTAAGGGCTGAGCCTGAGGCACAATAGCGCGGGCTATGAGATTGGGCTTGAGGCGCAGTAACGCGAGCAGTGAGAATGGACCTAAGGCGTAATGGCGTGGGCGTGGGTCGTGAAAAAGATGTTTGACCACGCATGCGAATTGAGTGTGATTGAATTGGTTGGATTGATTGAGCGCTAGTGTGGTTGGCGTTTGATTGATTGTGATATGTTATTAAGTTAGTATTATTGTCTTGTTGCGTTTTGACTAACGTGCAGAGTTAGTACGCGTTCTGATGGCAAAGGTAAGTACAATATTATGAGTTCATTATGTTGTTGGTTAGATTGTGTGTATGACTTGTTTAGGTACGCATTGATCTTTGTAGGGTTTAGGGTGTTGCTTATTGAGACTCGTTCTCACGGTTATTATATAACCACTTTCAGATCCGCGACAGTGATCGATTCGGAGATGCCGTCAGAGTACTACAGGGATTGAAGGATAGATCAAATTTACCTCGTCTTTTGAGTATATTTTTGTAAAGGAGATAAGCTTGTCAACCACTATCCCGTTTTGAAAATTGTGATTTTAAATTGGTAGCCTGGATTACCATTTTATAGTAGTGACTACTTTATAAAATTATGCAATTATGGTTTTGTGCTATCCCTCTGTCATATTTTATTATTTGGGTTGTTTTAAACTCGCTTCCGCTTGCCTTTATCGTTGAGTTTTTCGTTTGGGTCAGCGATGTGTCCTGGGACGTCGTGTTCAATTTGACCCTGGTCGGGATGTCGCGGACTCGGTGGGGTCCGGGGCGTGACAATCAAATTGAGATAAATAGTTAAGTTAATCATCAGTGTGTTCGACACAGTGAGAAAAAGGTTAAAGAAATTGTAGAAGATGTACCAAATAAATTTTCCCAAACAGACAAGATAAGGAAACAACGCAAGAAGTGAGTTTCTTACTCATTCTCATTGCTCGTCTTGCTCACTGGAGAATTAGCCCGTGGAGCTTTCTCTGCCGGTTCCATTAACAATTGTTGCTCCGCTGCACCATGAAAAGAGGGCAAGAACAATTAAAACCTCACTAAACAAAGTGTTCAAAGTGCAACAAAGAGCCATCTAATGGGAGGCGAAATTCATAGGTTATGTCACGCCCCGCACTTCTCGGCGCGCCACATCCCTCGCAGAGGTTGATTTGTGTGCGACGTCCCAGGACGCGTCGCCGACCCAACACCCAACACAGAGATTTAAAGTACATGCAGAAGCAACTCACCATTCGTACATTAAATAAACACACAATCAAGGATTACTACAGAAATCAACACTTATACTAGTATTGGAATCATATACAATATCCAAGTACAACCCGAACACCAAAAATCAAAAGCCAGTCAAGGCCACTGCTGACAAAAAGGGGTAAGTGGCTTGGGGATCAGGCACTACAACTAGCTGGGGGCTCCTCTCAAAAATGCATCAGTACGCTTGCCATCCTCAAGGCTCAGGGTTTGAAAAAGTGGTTTTAAATAACAATGAGAATAATCTCAGCGAGTAATTCCTTAAACCTAAATTAGGCTAACGTGCATCTTCTGACGAGTACTAAACAACGCATAACTCAAGACATAAGCTAACTCAGGCCCTCAGGCCTAAATCTAATTTCTTACTTGACCCTGCAGGTTAGGCATTCTATTTATATAATCACAACTGGACCATAGAATCAGTTCGAGGCACATACACACAAATCATTCAATCCCGATGTATGTAATGCACATGCTCATGTTCGCACTTATGTTCATACCTCATCAATGCATTATCGCACACTTGCATACTAGCATTTAGTCATTTATCAATTTCTCCTTCGACCCGCGTTAAACGCATCAGGTCCGACCTGCGTAAAACGCATCAGGTCTATCACTTCGAGATCGATCTCTGGCTCGCGTAAAACGCATCAGGCTCATGACACATTACCCGCGTAAAACGCATCAGGTTGGTCATCTTCCAGTAAACCGGGGCATCATCCCGCGTAACACGCCTTAGGACGGGTTCACTACCCCGCGTAAAACGCATCAGGATTTATTGTGATCACACATTCACAAGCACCAATTTTTATTTAAACCCCTCGTAATACGCATCAAGGCATTTTAAGTGATCACAATGCAAATGTCATTCGGGCACATTCGTACATGCTCATGCCGTGCCAATTCTTGAGATGCACACTAATGGCTATCACGTTCACACTTGGGCATCCACATGCGCAAATTACGATGTAACGAGTTCAACTTGCACCGCGCATATTCAATTTCATAAATCAACGTGCCCAATCAGAAAATCAATTCAAATTAGCCATAGCATCAAATTGACAAACAACCCATGCACAAATTCACACAACCGGGTCAACAAAGACTCGCGCATCTTAGGCTCGCCAAGCTAATCCATTCCTAGTCCCGCTAGACACGCGACATGGCATCATCAAATTAACCACAAACAAGGCTCAATTTGCCAGTCAATTACACAAAGCGATCATTCCCGGTAATTGCACGATTAAACCCCAAATTGATCGCGCCTTGCCTAAATCAAGTCCAGTCGAGGGCAGCCACTATAACGCAATTTCTAGGCCACTAATTATCTTCGAAATGCTCCATTAAACTCCCAAAGACATCATTCAAATCAGCCATCACAAAACCAAATAAGGCGCACACTAAAATCCACATTTTAAGCCCGAACTTACCCAAACTTGGGCTATTCCGATTCAATCCGTCCAACCATTGAACCATGCCTCTCGGGCCACAAAACCTCCAATTATTTATCACACTAAGCCCATTGAATAGTCACAAAAACAGCCATCACCCGGTCTATTAATTTCATCCACCAAATCCACTATTTTGTCCAAATCCCGACACCTATGCTTCGCCACATCACAGCACTATACGGGCCACTAAATCTCGACCAAATAATCATCCTCGGTCACCAAAAGCATCACAAAACCAGCCCCTAATAGCAGCCATCATTTAACCCCTAAATTACCCTAAATCAACCCCTAAAACCCGTCTAAAAATGCAAATTATCCTAATTAGGGTTTAGAGTTAAACTCACTGGGTGTCCTAAGCTTGAAATGGGCTGAGCACGCGACGAAAAAGGGGCTGGGCAGCGGCGTCCCTCGCCGGACCAGTGACGACGGCGGCGGAGGCTCCGGTGAACGGCGAGAGCGGCGACGACGGTCTAAGCTAATCCGCGGCCTAGAGAGGGAGAGAGAGGCATGCTCAAAGAGAGAGATATAGAACGGCTGGACAGCGGGGAGAGGCGACGGCCCACGCCGAAACAGTGACGACGACGGCAGAGCCCCTCCGGTTCAAGGCCATTCACTGCCAAACCGAGAGAAAGAGAGAGCGAAAGGGAGGAGAGGGGGCTTGCCGGCTGCTTGGGGGAGAAAGGGCGGCGACCGGCGACACCGGAGGCAGCGACGGCGACGGTCGGAGCGGCGAGGACGGCGTCGGTGACAGCCAGGCGCGGCTGGCCACGCCGGGCGCGGAGGGCAGCGGCGACGGCTTGCTGTCGCACGCGCGAGAGGGAGAGGAAGGGAGCAGGCGGGGTAGCGGTCAGACTAAGGCGGAGGGTGGTCGAGCAGCAATCGAGCTGAGGCGGAGGGCGGTCGAGCGGCGATCGGGCTAAGGCGGAGGGCGGCTGAGCGGCGGCGACGGGGCTGAAGCCCGAAACAGGGGAAGACTTCGGGAGAGGGAGAGTGAGGGGGAGGAAAGTGGTTGTCGGCCGTTTAGGGGGGAGAAATGGTGTGGCCGGCGACACGGCGGCGACTGGCGACGCGGGGTCAACCGGCGAGCAGCTGGGCAGCCCCGGCAAGCTGCGGCTGTGGCTGTAGACTGGCTTGTGGCGGTTTTGGGGGCGTCGGCGACAGAGCGAAGGCGACAACCGGACGACACGCGGCATGGCGGTCGAGCCGGCTGGCAACGGCAGTGGCGCGCGGCGTCGGGCGGAGGCAAAGGACGGTCGCGCGGTGGTCGGTGAGCTGAGCAGAGGCGAAGCAGCAGTCGGGGGTCGGGGAGAGAGGAAGACGAAGAAGCAGCAGAAGAGAGAGAGAGAAGAGAAAAAGAAACAAAAGAAAGAGGAGAGAGGGTCTGACAGATGGGGGGGTTGACAGGCATGAGAGGACAGTGCATGGGGGGTTTGCGTGCGGTCATAACAAAAGAAGAGAAAGGAGAGAGAGAGAGAAGAGAAAAAGAAACAAAAGAAAGAGGAGAGAGGGTCTGACAGATGGGGGGTTGACAGGCATGAGAGGACAGTGCATAAGGGGTTTGCGTGCGGTCATAACAAAAGAAGAGAAAGGAGAGAGAGAGGAATTTAAAAAAAAATTATACTCATTCAAATATTAAATGCAAACTAAGGGTTCAAATTCAAAATCGAAAATGGTCTACCGATTCAAAATAAGCCTCGCATATAAAAAGGGACAAAGGCCAAATTAATTAGACCAAATTTTAACAATAGAGGTCTACTTGTCTAAATTCACACTTGGTCAAAAACTCTCATTTTTTCCATCATTCCTGATAATCTCAGCGTTGGCTACCACAATATTGACACCGTCCAATTTATTTCATCCTGAAACTCTTGAAAATCGACTGCCAAGTTTGTGGTTTAAATAACGGCCAAATTTGTTCGAGTGCAATTCTAGCGAAATCTCTAATTTAAAATGGTAACCAGGAGTGATCAGTTCTCGGACGAGATTTTACTATAAGCACACTGACAAATTACGCGTTTTATAAATCCCAAAATGGGCCGAAATTCGGGATGTCACAGGTTGAACTTCAAGGTCTACACAAAACGTCTTCAAGAAGCAAACAATCATGAACAGATGGGCATGCTTAGATGAGCACTCGACAATACCCAAGTTTTTACAGTCATCTTGAGAGTGCAACTAGCTTTCGCTTTTATGATATACTGTAAGAACCGAGTTCTATGGGCTTTTACTCTTGTTCGGGAGTAGACCAGAGTATACATGATACCATATGCTATGAAGGATAGAAGCTATGCATTTGAACCGTGAAGTTATGTATTGATGAAGTGCAGTCTTATGAGAGCATCACGAGGCACCAGAGGAGAATTCATGGCTTGATGCTGTTGCTCGAGCAATTCGTTGAACCTGACGATCTGTCGTTTCAAGGCTAGCCTTGTGTAGTAACTTTGGAAAAACTCCTGATTACATTCTTCCAATTTGTCCCAAACTGGAATTCGAAGGACAAGTTCAGAAGCTTCGCATCAAGATATAACCCATCCAAGAAACGGTGGGTAAACATGACCGAATCATTCAAAATACTCAACCAGACTAGTTCTTAGCATTAATCACTGATCAGACCAAAAAAGATGATCTCTCACTGAGACGTGTGAGCTGGCTGACGATCCCGAAATGAATTTCTAATGCACGGGCTGTTTCGTCATGGCTCATGTACAGCTGAATGCACTTCTCTATCAAATTGTGGGCCTACAGAAAAGGAACACGCGATGCGATTAAAGACCCTTTAATTCGAAGAAACTCGGCGATCTTTATGCAATGTAGTGTGAGAGATTAAATTCGAAATATAATAAAACTTGTGCCTCTTCGACTTCATCCTCAGGATATCTTTTGCCTTCGGTTGGCCGAGCGTTTGGATCCGGAGCCGCCATGATTCTGTTGTGAAAACCACTTTCTGCAATCAAACGTAACGAAAGAATTAAAATAATGCCCGATGATTTCATACGATAGCCATTGAACCAAGAACTTGGAGCAAAAATATGTGAAAGGACAGAGAAAGACCTGGCGAAGACGAAGTGACTAAGAGTAACCGAAAGTTGATTCTCGTGGCGGAGTTTGGAGATGGACTAGCATTTTGTTCAACTGTCACCGCCTCTTTTTAACGACGCCAACTGTTTTTGCCCATTGCTCCCCGAACTTTGAATTATTTAAGTTCAACCCTAAGCTTTCAAAACTTTTCAGTTCTACTCCGGCAATTCTATGGGACTAGAGTTTAGTTTCGATCTTTGCCCTTCTTTTTCTCTTTCCCTCCGTTTGTGTTCTCTTTACTACTAGAATGTTTGAAATCGGATGAAAACGAACAAGTTAAATGAAGAATTCTCATGAACTTTTTAGTTCTACCTCAGCAATTCGAAAATTTTCAGTTGTTTTATATTGTGAGACAGATTAGATAAGTGACAACTCGTAAATTAGGAATAAGGGGAAGAAAAAAAGAGTATTATTTGAAGTGTGTTGTTGATCAATTAATGTAATATTATTTTGTTATAGCCAAGGCTCTTTGAATGGTTCAACCTTTTATAGTACATCTTGTGCTTTAGTTAGTTGGCAAAATAAGTATACTCGCACTACTATTTCAGCAGCTCTAAAAACTAAAATATTTCTTATGAGACAGAAATGCATAAACCTGAAAAGCAAAGGGAACGGGATTATAATCATAAATCGATAACCATCACTTATGTTCTTTTTTTTTTAATCAAAGAAGAGGGTTATATTTTTTTTTTACATACATTAGACTTATCATAGCTTAAAGGGTTAATATCATGAAAAACCCCAAACTAGTATACTTGTGATAAATTTTCCCCAAACTGGTACAACTATGATAAATTTACCCTCTGTTAGTTTCCGTTAAATTTTACCAACAAATGTTTTAGTTGGATGACATGCGGCAATTGGCGAGTGTATCAATTTGGGTTTTACTCTCCGTTTGTCATAAGTGTACCAATTTGTGATTTTTGTGGTATTAATTCAATTTTAATGAAGGATAAATTTATCAAAAAATACCTGTTTGGGGTTTTTGGGGTAAGTTTATCGTAAGTGTACCCATTTGAGGTTTTTCATGATCAAAAAATTATTTTGAGGTGAATTTGTAGTTTAAATGAACATTTTAGCCAATTTTGATAGATTGGTAAGGTTTTTGCCTTATTTTACGCAAGACAACCCACTTTGTAGTTGATTATGACTCTCAGAGACTGCATTTTCAATAATGTTAAAAGTAAATCAACATTATCAAAGAGTGATTTGTGCTTATTATATTTATGGTTAATTATTATAATCATACTTTTATGTTATAATTTAAATATCTATTTAATACAATATGATTATTATAAATGATTTACTTTCATAATAATTGCCTACGCTGTTCATGATTTTGGTTAATGATTGAATGAGCTATTTGATGATTGATGCAACTGTATGATAATTCGAACGATGAGTCAATGATCAATGTGATTAATTATAATTATTTGATTTGATGATCTTCAGAATGATAATTCTTATAGCATTCAAAACACACCTTTCAAATGACGACTATTGAAAAATAATTTCAATGCCGAACGTGTAACTTTCAAACTCTCAAATGATGATTTTTAGAGTCGAATGTGTTCATTTTAAACAATCTTAAAAAATGATGCCTGTTGACACCGAATGTAAGCCTTTCCATAGGATGATGGCATTCAAAATGATATTTGATTCGATAGTATGCTTTTCAAATGATGATTTCTAGCGTTGTTTTGTGCCCCTCAATGACTTGTCAAAATGAAGATGAAACCGGATCTCCATTGGAGTTGAGTCGCTATTATTGTCCTTAGTTGCATCTATTTCAAGGTCTCTAGCAAAACAGTACAAACGCATGTTTGAAAGTAAGTGGAAACATTATCAATAGAAAAGCAAAAAAAAAAAGGCTGACCAAAATAGGAGCGTGTCTAAATAAACTTTTACTTTTCATTAAATCTAAATTTAGCAACAGATGCACTCTGAATTTTTCAACCCGAAATATCCAAAACTTTCATAAAATCTAAATATTGATAGGTAAACTCAAATATAATTTTTTTTCCAAAGATTCTAAAATTTAAATAGTATTATAAAATTTTTTATGGGATTACTTAAACTTGGACAAATAGGAACTAAATCATATTCGGAAAATCGTTTGATCGTGGAACTAGAAAGATTTGGAATTTTAATTGATTTCAGTCATAAGAAACTTTGATGCTATTATTTGGAAATTATTTGGAAATTATTTGGAAATTATCATTAGAGAGGAATAGCTCCCTCCACCACCAAACCACAGGTAACAAAATAAGTAATTTCTGGATTTTTTTTTTTTGCGTTCGATGTTGTCCCTAAATTTTATTTTTTGCTAACTTTTTTTTTTTTTGGTAAGGGTAAGAATTTGTATAACTTTTCAAAATACCAATAACAACCTAAGCTCAAACCAAGTCCTGACCAAATTAGGACACAAACATGTCCAGACAAGGTCAAGAATGGTCCAGCAGGTACTAGATACAAGGAAAGCCAAAAGGCAAACTAAATACAAGAACCAGAAAAAGAAAAGGAACCGCTGACACCAGTCCAAAGCTTGAAGGTCTTCCTTTGTCTTCAGATCAGCAAGACAACGAACCAGGCAAAAGACGGGGAACCGAATCACCATGAATGGCCGTAGCGCCGGCTAAGAGGCCGAAGTCACCTGAGAAGGGGATATAGTAAGGCCCCACCTTCTTTGGAAGATACGATTCGCAGGAGTATCATCAACCGTCCCAATGGATATAGCTTTGTCCATCACCACTTTGAGGAGGTGTTTGCGCATACCCGGGACAAAGATTGTCTTGTTTCTGAATACTGCATTATTCCTTTCAGTCCATATAATATGGCATAATGCACCAAAGGAGAACCTCGATAAGCGATGGGCAAAGGATGGGCCCCCACATACTTGCATGGCCCACTCAATATGCTCTTGCCAAGGTTTGTTGCGCCAGGGAAGGCTACATTTAGTAGCCCAGAAAGAAGCCAGTCTACTGGTCGAGGAGCACTCGAAGAAGAGATGATTAATAGAGTCCGGAACTAGGCCACAAAAAGCACATGTAGCATCGGCAATCCTGCGATTTTGTAAAAGGAAAACCTGGGTGGGTAGCCGATTAACAGAAATAAGCCAAAGGAGGAAGGCGTGGCGAGGAGTGATGCTCCGATCCCAAACGAAAGAATGCCACGTAACTGTAGGACCTTTCCTCCTAATGTGATCCCAAGCTTGTGCAACCGAGAAAGCTCCTGAGGAATGAGGCGTCCATGCAAGAACATCTAGTCGGTTATCCATAAGAGGTGGTTGTTCGTCCATCCAGCCCAAAATAGAGTCCAGAGTAATGGAAGGTTGCCAGGTATGTTCAAAAAACCCCTTGACCGAAATGTCTCTTGGGATCCTTGATTGGTATATTTCAGCATTGCTGAAAAGCTGGAACATGGGGCCTCTGTTGTGCCACCAATCAAACCAGAAGGAAACAGAGGACCCGTTCCCAATTCTCCATCGAAACAGCGAGTGGGCCATAGGTCTCATATCCAGGATTTTCTTCCAAGTCCACGAACAAAAGGTGGGTTTGGAGGCCACCCAGAAGTTTGCCTTGTGTAAAAAGTTGTAATGAATCCATTTGCACCATATGGATTCCTTGTCAGTAAAGAGAAGCCATATGTGCTTGAGGGTCAAAGCTCGATTATATTCCACGAGACGTCGAAGCCCAAGGCCACCCTCCTCTTTGGGGAGGCAAACTGTGCTCCACGATACTCTAGCACCACCTGCTCCCAGATCAGGGCCTTTCCAGAGGAATTGACGGAGAATAGTCTCAATCCTATCCAAGACAGAAATAGGTATGTAGAAAATGGAGGCCCAATACACTTGCATAGAATACAACACCGACTTGATCAACTGGAGGCATCCAGCAAAGGAAAGGAACCTCTGAGTCCAAGACCGGGCACGAGCGGTTATGGAATCAACCAGAAATTTACAGTCCTCTTTGCATAATCTAGAGGAGATAATAGGCACGCCCAAGTAACGGAAGGGGAGAGTACCTTGTTGGAATCCAAAACAGTGGAGGATTTGGTCACATAACGCCGGGTTTCCCCCAGAGAGGAAAACGTTGCTTTTAGTCGGATTTGGTTTCAGTCCAGACCAATCAGAGAACAAATGAAGAGCATCTTTGATTAACTCCACTGAACTGAGGTGTGCTTCTGAGAACAAGAGCACATCATCCGCAAAAAATAGGTGGGACAGGCGGGTCTTTTACAGCGCCAATACCAGTGGAAGTCTCGACTATCTGTTTTGGAATAGAGAATACCGGAGAAGACTTCCATAACAAGTATGAAGAGGTACGGCGATAGCGGATCTCCTTGCCGTATACCTCGGGAGCTACCAAAGAAACCATGCAATTCCCCGTTAATAGCAACCGAGAACTTAGCGGGGAATTGAGACTATTATCCTTGTACTTTTCGAATTCTGTTCACCGTGGTCTTCCGTTCAAATCATTGATATTTTGATTAACTGAGAAAGAATTATACATCATTGATATTATGGAGTAACTCAATTTAGAGTGGTTTCTGAAAAAGTAAGACTATTTCATTTTCTCTGCGCCTTTCGTTCTCTCTTCTTTAGTGCTGACCGCTCCATTGTTGCTGGCCATCACCACCAGTAACGTCAGTGGAGTCGTCCTGCCATGTCCACCACCATCATCTGCGGTGTCGACCCTCCATGCGCAGCCCAACCCCAAGTGGTGGAGTTTTGCAAACTCGAGCTTGTTCTCTCTAACTGACCTTTAACGGATTAGTGCAAACTTAGATTGGCGTCGCACGACCTCCATTGGAAGTCGAGAGAGAGAGAGAGAGAGAGAGAGAGAGAGAGAGAGAGAGAGGCGATGGTGATGGTGATGGTGATAAAGGCAGCAGCTGGTTTTGGGGGCCAAGGTGCTGGTGCTTGAGTGTGGTGCCAGCGGCCAAGTTGCCACGCTGGGGGTGGTTGAAGGAGTATTATACGGTCTAGATTGGCTTCAAATGTCTGTGTCTGATGCAGCTTGGTAGCCATGTACGTCAAGTTTGTAGCTAGGAGATCGCTTCATGATTTGAGAAAGGTATTTGATCGGATGCAAGATCATAATGTGAGATCTTGGACAGCGATAATCACAGGATATGCACAAACTGGAGAATGAGGAGGCTATCAAACTCTCCTGGGAAATGAAAAAGGTCCAGTCAGGCCAGACCCTTTCAGAGTTTTATTGTTCTCAAGGCATGTGAAAGTATTTGTGATGTAGATATGGGGATACAAATCTACACTCTAGCAATCAAATTAGGCTTTGCCGTGATACTTGCGTGGGTAGTTCTCTTATTAGCATGTATTCTTGGTCGAGTCATATCGAAGATGCTCAGAGGGCTTTTGGTGCACTATTCGAAAAGAATTTGATTTCTTATGATAACCATGTTGCTGTTTTATCCTCTTGTACCCATGTGGTATATCTGATGGATGGAAACACTATAATGTACACAGAACATGGATTCGTGCCCAGAATTGAACGCCAAGCATGCATGGTGGACTTATCACGCAAATCAGAATCTGATGCCGTAGCCCGTCAGTTTATAAATTCGATGCTTTCCGGGTCGATAAACTGGTCTAGCATACATTTCTTGGAGCTTGCCAAGTTCACGCAATGTTGAACTTGCAAAAAAAGTTGTATCAATGAATTTTTACCAGGAACTGGATGACCCTACCTGAAGGTTATTTTTTGCTAGCAAATGTGTATGCCTCAACAGGTCTACGCGAAGATGCAGCAGCAATCAGAAAGAAGATGGAAACTGAAACATTTTACCAAAGAAGCCGGTTGTAGCTGGATTCAAGTGAAAATTATAGTTCAAAAATTCTATGTCACACCCTAACCTCGAGAGATAAATGACGAATTGGACCCATAGGTTAGTCGAATAAAGAAAAACCCCCGAATACTGAATTTAATCTTAATGGTGTAGAGGTGGCACAAAAGGAACAATAGTTGCTCCATCTCAGTGAATAGACTGCCCTTGTTTTTGGCCTTATAAGCAACTCTTCCAGTCCAAGATCTATCAGGGTATTTAAAAATCTTTGCGTTTGTAGAGATTCTTTCGACCATCAAGTATATCTCCATAAGTGATGCAACATGCAATGACTACTTGTGACGATGCTTCTTAAATTGTCTCATTCATTCATGTGCATCAAATCCCTGTTTTAGATTTTCCCACTTATACCTATGTTATTTGAACTGAGATTGTATTATGCTAAATATCATTTCCTGAAATGTATATGGATTTGGTACTCCTACTGTCAATATACCAAGAAGAAGACCTCAGATGGATGTCACAATTTGTCACGCTTTTGCTTTGAGATTTCCTGGAGCATGCAGTTTTCGCCTTTTCGGGATACTAGATATCTGTGCTCTGTTCTATTCCAGTTCATGCACATTGTGTGATTGTATCCCATGTAGCTATATTAGTTAGTAACTCACTATTTTAGTTTAGGTTTACTATTGAATAAGATTGTCAGCACAGAAGCCTAAACATCATAAATTAGCTTAACCATCATAACGACTGACAAACACAAACTCAAATTTGACGTCTTACACTTTGATCTTAAGGACAAAATAGAAGGTGATCGTCTTCAGTAATTCAAATCCTCTCTACTTAACAGGTCCACCAAATCTGCACATCATATCAGAGCATAAAAGATGATGTACAATTACAAATGCTCAATCCCCAAATGTAATGAGAACTTGTGTGTTCACTCAATGATGAGACACGAGATGCTGTCTCACATTCGTCCAAACAAGCATCATATTCTAAACAAACCTTCCACCAGACACTAATTTTGATAAGGAACGGGCAATATCCATTTCACTCAGACATCCGCAGATGGAGAGTCCTGACCTGATGCCGAATTAGAGAGGTTCTCCTGGACAGAAGCTGCAAAAACCTCATTCATCAGGACAAAGAATACATAAAACAGCACAAGCTACTCTTGAAATTTGGATCGTCTCACCAATTACAAAAAAAAATAAGCATTTCAGCAGTCATTTCATTTGCTTCACATCTCTTTTAAAGTAGGTAGAAAAAGATAAAGAAGAAAGGACAAGAAAGGACCTTCCTAGTACACAGTCAAAACTTGAAGGGTTTCAATGACTCAATCTGGGTTTGGAGACACAAAATGGAATGAAATCGCTGCCAAAAGCTAACTTGGGAATGTCTCAGTTCTGTAAATCGCAAATCGTGCATGTATGTACAAGCTTTTATGAGATTTGATGCACCATTAGTTGAATGCACTGATGGTTAAACGAACAAAACCACCATGTCTATGCAAGTATGCTGACAATTAATATATGCCCAGCCAAATCTTTGCAGGGAACATTCAGTTGAAACTCCAAACCAGGTAAGAGTGATGATGCGGAATAACCAGCTACACAGCGTTAGATATCACGAATACCTTCAGCCTTTATATCCAAATGGCTCAAGCTTCGAGCCATTAGTTGATGGTTGAAAAGGTCCCCCGAAGTTTGCAGCTTGGTGGCCACCTGCAGTAAGTTCGGAACTTGCGAAATCGACATATGTGCAGCATCTAATGCAGCATTTATTCTCATTCCTTGTGCTTCCAATGAAGAACGAGCAAGACTTCCACCGGCCACGAGATGTGGAGTGGACCCTGCCACCTCTTCTGATCTGACAGAGCCAACAGGAGTGGCAGGTAGCTTGTCAGATCCAGCCCTGCTCATCATCAATTTTTAAACCACAAGTGTGAGCACGAGTTACGATCACAACTTGAAGCTGAAATCAAGGTGTTCGACAAGAATCTGCACCCTGACTATCATGTTGTTTCCGGCAATATGTTTCATCAGCAGTAGCATTTACTACCATCTGTACATACAATTCCTATCAAAAGAATATCCATGTCCTCTGAAGCCAGACTTGACAAGGCAAACGAAATTATGCCACGCCTCATGCTATAAGCCAACATAGCCACTTGCACTTTCGAATGATGCATGTAAACTAGTGCAGATGACAGAATTTGCAAAGCTAAATAATGAGCACAATCAGGTAATTTAAATTTAAGAATCCTATAAAGTAGGTCAGTAGCATTCAGATTGAGACGAATAGGTAAGCTAATTCACCAGAGTGTTCAACGCAATGGAGAAAAATGTAAAAATTAATTCTAGAAGATGTACCAAAAAAATTGTCTCGGAGAGACTAGATACGGAAACATTCCAAGAATTGTGTTCTTTACTCATTTTCATAGTTCATCTCGCTCTCTGGAGAATTGTTCTGTGGTGCTGTCTCTGAGACTTCCATTGACATTTGTTCCTCTGCTGCACCATGGAAGGAGGGCAAGAACAATTGAAACATCACATAATGAAGTGCACAAAGTACAGACAGCCAGACCCCTCTAATGGGCAGCGAAATTCATAGGCTCAACTTCAAGGTCTACACAAAACAACTTCAAGACGCAAACAATCATAAACAGATGGCCTTGCTTAAAAGAGCACTCGACAAGACCCAATTTTTATTGTCATTCTTGAGAGAGCATTAACTTGCTTTCATTTTTTATTATATAGTGCAAGAACTGAGACTGATGGGCCTTTTTTCTTGTTCGGGAAGTTGACCAAACTATGCATGAACCCATATAGTACGAAGGATAGAAGCTATGCATTGGAACCGTGAAAGTCTGTTTTAGTGGAGTGAAGTCTTACGAGAGCCTTACCAGGCACTGGAGGAGAGTTCATGGCTTGATGCTGTTGCTCGAGCAATTGATTGAACCTGACGATTTGTTGTATCAGCGCTAGCCTTGTGTAGTAATTTTGGAAAAACTCCTGATTACTTTGTTCCAATTTGTCCCAAACTGGAATTCGAAGGATAAGTTCAGAAGCTTCGCATCAAGATATAACCCATACAAGAAACGGCGGGTAAACAGGACCGAATCATTCAGAATACTCAACCGGACTAGCTCTTAGGATTAATCACTGATCAGACCAAAAAAGAATGATCTCTCACCCATACGTGTGAGATGGCTGTCAATCCCGAAATGAATTTCTAATGCGCGGGCTGTTTCCTCGCGGTTCATGTACAGCTGGATGCACTTCTCTACGAAATTGTGGGCCTAGGGAAAAAGGACACGCAATGCAATTAAAGACCCTTTCAATTCGAAGAAATTCGGCAATCTTGATGCAATGCAGTGTGAAAGATTAATCCGAAATATAGTAAAACTTGTGCCTTGTCAACTTTATCCTCAGGATATCTTTTGCCTTCCATTGGCCGAGCGTTTGGATCTGGGGCCGCCATGATTGTAATGTGAAAACCACTTTCTGCATTCAAACATAACGAAAGAATCAAAATAATGCACGATGATTTTATTCGATAGCCATTGAACCAAGAACTTGCAGCAAAGATATGTGGAAGGACAGAGAAAGACCTGGAGAAGACGAAGTGACTGAAAGTAACCGAAAGTTGATTCTCGTTGCTGAGTTTGGAGTTGTACTTGCATTTTGTTCAACTGTCACCGCCTCTTTTTAACGACGCCAACTGTTCTTGCCCATTGCTCCCCGAACTTTGAAGTATTTCAGTTCAATTCTGAGCTTTCAAAACTTTTCAGTTCTACCGCAGCAATTCTATAGGACTAGAATTTAGTTTGGATCTTTGCGCTTCTTTTTCTCGTTCTCTCTCTCTCTCTCTCTCTCTCTCTCTCTCTCTCTCTCTCTCTCTCTATTTGTGTTCTTTTTACTACTAAAATATATGAAATCGGATGAAAACGAGCAAGTTGAACTAAGAATTCTCCTGAACTTTTCAATCGTACCCAGCAATTCAAAACTTTTCCATTCTGCCCAGCAGTTTCATATCGTGAAACAAATTAGATAAGTGACAACTCTGTAGATTAGGAACAAGAGGGAGGAAAAAAGAGTATTATTCATTCATGGTTGAGTATATGTAGTCTTTGAAGTGTGTTGTTGATCAATTAACGTAATATTGTATGGTATTTATAATTGTCACTGGCAAATAGAATATTGGCCGCGGAATAGCCTGTGCGGCTCCTGGTGAGCCGAGAACATCAATTAGCCTTCCTTCTATAGTAGTTCTTACGAACAGTATGGCGAATGGCATCCTAATATTGTCTTGTTTTGGCCAGGACTCTTTGTATGGTGCAGCCTTTTATTGTATGTCTTGTGCTTTAGTTAGTTAGCAAATGATGTATCCTCGCACTACTACTTTAGAATCTCTAAAAACTAAAGTATTTCTTATGGATTCGTAATGCATAACCTAAAAAGCTAAGGGAACGCGATTATAATCATAAATTGATAATCATCACTTATGTTCTTTTTTTTTATCAAAGAAGAACAGCTTATATTCTTTTTTTTATTGACATTAGACTTATCATAGTTAAAATGAAGTTTTGAGCCGATTACGATAGATTGACAACGTTTGTGCCCTTAATCTTCGTGAGAGGGCCTACTTTTGCCCATATCATAGTCCCTACGTGGCCTTCTCATTTTTTTTTTCTCGTTTTGGCTTGTGTCTAACCTTTCCTTTCTTGTTTGGAGGTTACCATGGCATTTTATGCTGACAAAGGTACTTATATAGCTAAATTCTATATATTCGATGAACTTTAGGGTTAGGTCAATGCTCATGGTGGTGTTTTGTTAGTAATTAATCAATGATCAACGTGGAAGTTTATGGTAGAATCGGAAAATCTTCTAATAAGTTTATGTGGAAAAGAGGCTCCCGGTCGGGAAAGGACTCTTTACTTGAGACTTTTCAAGTTGTTTTGTTGATCTTTTTTAACATTGATGAATATTCTTTCACATTAATTTTTACAAATTAGCCAACTAGCGTGGATAAAAAGTTCAGGTTTAATTGAAAAGATTTGAAATTCTCAGTGAAAACAAACTTTTAAATGCCAAATATGCCCTTTCTAAAACACCATCTGACCAAAAAAAAAAAATACCACATAATAATTGTGATCCCCATCTGTTGGAAATATTTTATCCGATTCTGAGCATCTTTTATAGCATGATTTCGTTAGAAATATATTTCTAACACTGTATATTTGTACGTGAAAAGAGTGTCAAAGTGTTGGCAAACTATAAGTTTCTCGCATGAAAAGGGGATTAACGGGCGAACAGCTTGCTCAGTGCCTAGGCTCGAAAGGAATGCAACCCTAGGCGCGGCTCTTATACGAGGTGCTCTTACATGAGAAAGTCCTGCACGCCCAACTTTAATTAGCCTATTCTTGCCATATGTAAACTTTATTTGCGGGTGGGCTTAGGCAAGATAGGCGTGACCCAGCTCGGCTCATTCAATATTCACCTTTAATCACAAAAGAATGTTGAGATTAAGGTCAAAGAATTTCCTATCTTTGTTATTATAATATGAATCAATTTCTTTACCTCCTCACAAAATGACGGAAAAAGGGGAAACAACACTATTGCACAATCAATTTCCTAGGTTTCAGATACCTAGGGGCAGTGTGCGATTGCTATTACTCCGGAAAGCGACTTTCCCCAGAGCTTTTCTTCCTTCTTCCTTCTTCCTCCTACTTTTCGTGAAAGCTAGCTCTACTAAGAAATCTTACAATAATTTACTTATTGAATGATATGACAAGTTTCAATTGGAGTATTGGTAGGATCTACATTGTTAAAATATATCTTGAGTTTGAGCTTGTGGATGATTTTGATCTAAAAGTGCATGTGGATATGCAAATTATATTTTTGTGAATATGGTTTCCTTAATTTGGAAAGCCTATTGGATTTGGATGTTGTCGAATTGGAGTCGGCCAATTTGTGAAAGAAATGAAAGTCGTTTCCAATTGTGTCAAAGTGAAGAAATAAAAGACTCTGAAATTCACTTTCCTAATGCACGGCGGAGTCTCTATTCTCAAACTTGAAATATTGGACTTTTGACTCAGATCATGACTCGATCAACTATTGGGCACATATATTATATTCTATTGTGGGCACTCTGGAAAGAAGTTGAAGAGTGCAGAGTGTGGCCTTTGTGAAGTTCATGTCCAGAACGGAAAGTTGATACTTGAAGTGCCATGTTCAATCGAGTGTTTGGTGTGGGTTTTCTTCATAGAATTACATCAGGAATTCAAGTGTTTATAGTAATTAAATCTTGTGGTAAGATTTATATACAATTTTTTCGTGAGATTAAGAGAATATTTCGTGAGGAATTGTGGGCTTAAACGCTACGTGAGTTATTAGGTGTAATTGAGGCTTGAGAAATACTAAGAGTGTTTGAGTGACTTAAGTGTGGTTGTAATCTTGTTGTATCGCTTGATCTATAATGGAATTTCGTGCTACTCTCCTTGTGGATGTAGGTCACTGCAATCGAACCATGTAGATCTAGTGTTTGATTTATTTTCTTGTTCTCTTAATTTTATTGTTTGATCACTTAGCTTCCCCAACAATTGGTATCAAAGCTAAGCTTGCTTAAGTTGAAGCGAATCAATAGCGGCAGAAGAAGGAAAAGTGAGAATCGACAGATTTGATGGGCAAGATTTTGGTTTCTGGAAGATACAGATTGAGGATCATCTATATCAAATAAAATTGCACTTACTCCTGTCTGGGGAGAAGCTAGAGACGATCAAGCAAGCTGACTGGGAATTGCTGGATAGACGAGCTTTGGGTATTATTCTACTGACGTTAACTCGTAACGTCGCATTTAATATCGTGAATGAGAAGACCACTGCGGGTTTGATGAAAGGCCTGTCGGACATGTACGTGAAGCTCTCTGTGATCAACAAAGTCTATTTGATGTGACATTTGTTTAATTTGAAGATGAGCGAAAGTGCGTCAGTTGTTAATCATATTAATGAATTAAATGTGATCGTTAGTCAATTGAGTTCAGTTGATATTGACTTCGAAGATGAGATACGTGCTTTGATTCTATTATCCTCATTGCCTGATAGTTAGAATACTAATGCTACTGCTGTTAGTAATTCTTCTGTGTCAACAAGTTTGACGTTGATGTTGTTCGAGATTTAATTCTAATTGAAGACATTCGTAGAAGAGAATCTAGTGAACATATATCTACTGTTTTAGTAGGTGAAAATATAGGAAGAACTAGTATAGGTGTTAGCAGGAGTAGTATAAACTTAAATAGACGAAGTCAGTCTAGGATTAATGGTATTATTTGTTGGAGCTGTGGCAAGAGGGGACATCTTAGAAGGGATTGCCTTAAGCTGAAAAATGAGAAAGGTAAAAGAATTAGAGTTGAGTCTACGAATAATATTGCAACTATAGTAGACAATAATTTAGATAATGCTGATTTTGTCTTGTCTGTCATTGATAATTCATCATTTGAAGGATGGATTATGGATTCTAGTTGTTCTTTTCATGTTACACCAAACAGAAACTAATTTACTACTTATCAGTGCACGGATAATAGTAAAGTGCAGTTGGGGAACAATGCGGAATTGGATGTTGTAGGTGTCGGTGATGTCAAAATCAGAATGTATGATGGTATTGTAAGGACATTGACTGGAGTAAAGCATGTTCCAGAGTTGAAGAAAAATCGGATTTCTTTGAGTGTCCTGGATTTAGCTGGGTGTCCGAATTCTTCAGAATGTAGAGTTCTGAAAGTTTTTCGAGGTGCCTTGGTGAGAATAAAAGGAATCAAGTATAGTGGCCTGTATGAGCTTCAAGGTGAGACAGTGACGGAATTCGCTGCGAAGACATCAAATGCATCGATTCGAGAGTCTGAATTGTGATATATGCGTTTGGGGCACTTCAGCGAGAGAAGCCTGAAGGTTTTAAGTTAAAGGAATTTGTTATGTGGTTATGTTGCTAATGAATTGAATGTATGCAAGTGTTGTGATTTAAATCAACGGCGGAAAGTGCAGTTTAATACGGTTGTCAGAGAAATCACGAAAATTGCAAAATTAATTCACTTGGATGTTCGTAAGTTGTCGCGGTTTTCTTTACGGAAGTGTGCCAGATTTATGCTAAAGTTGTTAATGACTACTCGAAGAAGACTTGGGTGTTTGTGCTAAGGCACAAGTTTGATGCTGTTATCAGGATCAGACATTTAAAAGCTTTGATCGAAAAAGAGACTAATAAAACGATCAAGCAGGTGCGGACTGACAATAGTATAGAGCTTTACTCGGAGCTGTTAAACGAATTATGCATGAAGGAAGGCATAGTGAATCACCGGACTAGTGCCAATGAACCACAACGGGTTACAGAGTTATTGAGCAAAACATTACTAGAGACGGCCCATAAAATGTTCACTAGTGCTGGTATGGCTAGGAGATTCCTGGTAGAAGCGCTTAGTACGGTGAGCTACCTGAAGAATAGATCACCATCGACGACGATTGGATGTCGAACTCCTGAACAAGCATGGTCAGGTAACGTTGCTAATTATTCTATTCTTAGAATGTTTGGTTGCTCATGTTATGTTCGAATTAGTGATAGTAAGCTCGATGGAAGAGTAATAAAGGACATGTTCCTAAGTTATGCACAAGGTGAGCATGGCTATAAGTTGAGGTGCCCGAAATTAAATTCACCGGTTATCAGCGGAGAAGTTACATTTGACGAGTCTCTAGTACTTCTAGCTAGGAGTGTCAACAGCAGTGTTTATATGGATATGAGCAGTGTTCAGCTTGAGGTGGAGTTGCAACCAGAAAATCTTGAAGTAGTGGGAATTAGCGTGATAATCGACACAGATGGTGTTTGTAGCGAGGTGGAGCTTATTGAGCCAACAATTGTTGTAACTGCTGACATTGACAATGTGCGTATTCGGTCTCCTAAAATATATGGATGCAACGATGGTTTTGCTTTATCTGCGGTTGTGGAAGTTGTGTTGGAAAATTCTTGTAGAGCAGTTAAAGGTGAATGTGAAGTTGGTGTTCTGATGAGGTCCACGGCTATGGTGAAGTTCAAGCGAGGCTTGTGGTGGTTGAGTCCATCAGGGGCTATGGTAGAGTAGTAGTGAAATTTGAATTCTATCAAATCGATTATGACTTGGCTCAAACATCGAGCCAAGGTAAAGATCGTTAAAATATGTTTTGAGTTTGAGCCTGTGGACGATTTTGATCTAAAAGTACACGTGGATATCCAAATTATATTTTCGTGAATATGGTTTCCTTAATCTGAAAAGCCTATTGGATTTGGATGTTGCCAAATTGGAGTCAGCCACGCTGTGAAAGAAACGAAAGTCGTTTCCAATTGTGTCAGAGTGAAGAAATTAAAGACTGTGAAATTCACTTTCCTAATACACGTCGGAGTCTCTGAGTCTCTGTTCTCAAACTGGAAATATTGGACTTTTGACTCAGATCATGACTCGGTCAACTATTGGGCACATATATTATATTCTATTGTGGGCACTCTGGAAAGAAGAAGTTGAAGAGCGCAGAGTGTGATTTTCGTGAAGTTCGTGTCCAGAACGAAGAATTGATTCTTGAAGCGCCGTGTTCAATCGAGTGCTTGGTGTGAGTTTTCTTCATGAAATAACACTAGAAATTCAAGTATTGATAGTGATTAAATCTTGTGATAAGATTTGTGTATAATTCCTTCGTGAGATTGAGAGATTATTTTGTGAGGAATTGTGAGGCTAAACACTACATGAGTTATCGGATGTAATTAGGGCTTGGAAAATACTAAGAATATTTAAGTAACTCAAATGTGGTTATAATTTCGTTATATCACTTGATTTATAGTGAAATTTTGTGCTGCTCTCCTCGTGGACGTAGGTTACTATAATCGAATTACGTACATCTGGTGTCCGATTTATTTTTTTTTGTTTTGTCAATTTTATTGTTCGATCGCATGGCTTCTGCAACATACATATTGAGTTATTAGTTTCTTTAAATACCCAATAACAAAAATTTGCCAAGTCACTTAAGTGAAAACATTTAGTAAGATGTCTTAGTAGATTCGATTGTGCATTGCTCTTTTTCAATTCACAAACCATGGAGGTTTTCTGGATTTGACACTCTTCCTTTATATTTGTTTAGGGTAAAATGTTTGATTTGATAGTAGCTCGTGTTTCTTGCGTGGAAGTTGTTATTATGCGGGTGAATAAATTGCGCACTTGTTGGATGATGTTTGTAAATTAGAACTACGCGGATGTGACTTGTGAACTCATGAATCATTCGACCCAAAAAATAAAAAAATACTTATGAATCATGGGAACAAAAGAGAACTCGCCTTTCTTCGAGAGAAAAGAGTGAAAGAATAAAGTTTGATCTGAACAAAAGTGTCTTTTTGCAATTTGCAGTGATTGTATCGATTTATCTTTGGCTTGGTTTATAGCTTAACGTTAATTATTTTTATGTTTAGCTGCTGAAATGACAGATGTGGTTCTTCATTGATATGTCGTTTCTAATTAATCATCTTCAATTATCTCAAACAAATTTCTTTCTTTCTACAGATAATTCTATGAGGGCCTCGGGGAATGTTGTGCTAAAGACAGTTTAAAATCTTGCCTTTGTCTTGGGTATGACTAATCTTTTTCTTCGGACAACTACGAAGATCTCGACCAGCTCTGACAAAAAAATATTGCATGTGTAAAAATATTATTACGCTATGCAAATCTATGTACAAATTTCTCGCACACCACTTCGTCGCGGCAAAATTTATGATCGGAGCTCCATGTGTGCTGATATTTTTAATCTATGAGTGGATGAGAAGGCACCTAGCAATGGATGAAAAAATTGAAGAATTTTTACAGGCTCCTAACAACTTTTTGCTCATGAGGTACTCTTACTCGGATATCGAGAAAATCACAAGAAATTTCAAACACAAATTAAGTGAAGGAGGATACGGTTCCATGTACAAAGGGATACTTAGAAATGGCAATGAAATTGCGGTTAAGATTTTGAACAAATCAAAATCTAATGGCTAAGATTTTATAAGCGAGGGCAGTACAATTAGAAGGATCCACCATGTTAATATAGTGCATCTTGTTGGTTTTTGCTTTGACAACTCTCTAAGCAAGCTCTAGTGTTCGATTTCGTGTCAAACAGGTCTTTGGATCAGCACATTATCTCTAAAAATGGCAACTATTCTCTTGATTATAAGAAAATATATGAGATGTCTCTCAGTGTGGCTAAGGGGATAGAATATCTACATTGGGGATTTGACATGCAAATTCTCCACTTTGACATCAAGTCTCACAATATTCTTTTAGATCAAAATTTCATTCCAAAAGTTTATGAGTTCGGGCTCGCATAACTCTTTCCCATGGACCACAACATAGTGTCGTTAACAATTGCAAGAGAAACCGGGGGATGTATGGCTCTTGAGCTATTCTACAAGGACATTGGTGGTATCTCTTATAAAGCCAATTTTTATAGTTTAAGGATGTTGTTAATGGAAATGGCCAGTAGGAGGAGAAATTTAAATGTAAGTGCTGACCGTTCAAGTCAAATCTATTTCCCTTCATGAGTTTATGATCAACTCAGCAAAGAAGATGAGGTTGAAATGGAAGAAGTAGAAGAGGAAAGAGAGATAACTAAGAAGACAGTAATAGTTGCCTTTTAATGTATACAATTACTCATTAATGATCGGTCATCAATGAACAAAGTCCTAGATATGCTTGAAGGAGATATTGATAAATTGTGACTAGCCAAAAAGCCGTTTCTGTGTCCGTCCGAGAAGCCAGTTGATGATGTAGACATTGAAATAGAACTTGAATAATTCTCAACTTCATCAAGTGCTCCGACGATTGCTGATAGATACGTATTTCAGAATAACAAATGAAATTATGAAATCGTACATGTTTGATTTTCTTTTCTCCATGTAGGATTGAAATGCAAACTAAAGGTAGTTCCATCAGAAGCACAATTACCAATGTAATACATGAACCCAGATAATTTTCGTGTTTGCGAATTCCTGTGTTTTGTAGAAGAATTGCCTCATGGCTTTCTATTTACGTTACTTCTTAGTGCTCTTGATACGACACACCAACCTCGTCTTGTATGTAGCAATGAGCGTGTCTCTTCTCTCCACCGTCCAAGATCAAGGTCTCTCCTGCATTCACTCCCAGGCGTTGGAGATCGGGTGGCGCGTCCATTGTGAGCTCGCTCGGTCCCAGCTCGTGAACTGAACTCAGTGATTCTCGACTCTCTGATCAGTCTCTACTCAAAATCCAATGACTGGGCTGAGGCGGAGAGGATTTTTCAGGGACATGGTTAATAAAAGGGTATTGGTTTCTTGGCACACCATGATCTCATGCTGTGCCAATAATCAAACGGAGTTTGAAGCGGTCGATACTTTCGTTCATATGTGTGAAAATGGTTTTGTTTCACGAACTGGACCAGTTGGCTAGTCGAATAAAGAAACTGGTTTATGTTCCGACAGCTGAATTTGTTCCTTCATAATGTGGAGGAGGCACAAAAGGAACAATATTTGCTCCAGCATAGTGAAAAAATCGCCATTGGTTTTGGCCTAATCAGCACCTTCAGTGTGAAATCTATACGAGTATTTAAGAATCTTCACATTTGCGGAGGTTGCCATTCTGCGATCAAGCATATGTGCAAACTTTTGTGGACAGAACATGCTCATGCAATGACTACCACTGACGATGCTTTCTAAATTATCTCATTCGGTTATGTGAATCAAATCTCTCTTTTAGATTTTTCCTCCTTATTGTTACCTTGAACCGGGATTCTATTATGCTCCTTGCAGGCCCAACAACGTAAATATCACGTCTTGAAATGCATATGGATTTGGTATTCCTACTGTCAAAATACCAAGTTGAAGACTAACAGAAAACTAAAGGAATTGGAGAATTTTTTTATATTGTATTGATATATTTCAGTATACATGTACATGACCTATTTATAGTGAAAGAATAAGAAAGATAAATGGGAAACAATATATAAAAGATTACAATTCCCTATTTATCAAAATCAATCATGGATTGACTAAATCAATTAGTCAATCAAGATCGGTGCCCAATATCAGAATCTTCAATAATATGAAATTACATATCCAACAAAGACTTCAAATGGATCTAGCAAAATTTCGGCTATATGAGTCGAGGAATCTAAAACAGTCATACTTTTGCCTTTGGAATTCTCCTGGAGCATGCATTTTTCCAGATACTAAATACTGTTTATTGGTTTTACCCTTGCTTAAAGTTTATTTATTTTACAGATATCTTGTTCTCAGCGAGTCCAAACACACTTTGCCCCTGTCTGCACAAACGCCCTAAACAGCATAAATTAGTTTAACTACCATATCGGCGGACATAGACAAAATCAAATTTGTGCATTTTTCACTTTGATCTTAAGGACAGGATAGAAGTGATCACTTTCAGAAATTCAAGCATCCTCTCTACTTAACAGATCCAAAATTTACTCATCATATCAGATCACAAAATATGATGTACAATTACAAAAGCTCTTCGACCAAAAACAAAATTACAAAAGCTCAATCCGTAAATGTAATGAAAATTTGTTTGTTCACCCAACGATGAGACCAAAGATGGTGTCTTACAATCTTCCAAACAAGCATCATAGTCCTCACTAGTGTCCCCTCGGCATGAGTTTCCCTACAACCCACCAGATACTGATATCGATAAGGGACACGCTACCCCCTTCACTCAGCGATCCGCAGACTGAGAGCCCTGACCTGACGCGAAATTAGCAAGGTCCTTCTGATCGGGAGCTGCCAAAAAAAAGAAAAAACTCGTTCATCATGACTAAGAATACATTGAAAAGTGGCAAAGGCACATGCTGCTCTTGAAACTCGGGTGGTCTCACCGATTACAAAAGCAATTCCCATTTTTGCACGCTCTTTTTAAATGCTTCAAATGGTTTTTAATTACGTAGGAACAGAAAAAGCATAAAAGGACCTTCCTAGCACAAACAACAATGTCAAAAACAGAATGCTTGCATTGACTCCAAAAGAATCTCTGTTAGGAGAACACAAAATAGAATGAAGTCGCTGCCGAAAGCTGACTTGGTAATTCTTTAAATGGCAAATTGTATCTGCATGTACTAGGAGATGTACTAATTGAAACATAGATTAGTGTCATAGTACTAGTTTTTGTCAGATCTGATGCACCATTAGTTGAATGCCCTGGTGGCAAACGAACAAAACCACCATGTCTATGCAAGTATGCTGACTAGTAATATACCCAGCCAAACCTTTGTTGGAAAGATTCACCAATCCAAACTCCAAACCAAGTAAGAGCGATGGTGCGCAATATCTTGCTCAACATTAAATATCATGAATACCTTGAGGGTTTGAGTCCAAGTGGCTCAAGCTTTGAGCCATTGAGGACGATGGTTGAACTGGTCCCCTGAGGTTTGCAGTGTGGTGGCCACCAGCGATAAGGTTTGGGACTCGCAAAATCGGCATATGTGCAGTGTCTAATGCAGCATTTTCCAGTGAAGACCGAGCAAGACTACTGCTGGGAATGAGAAGGTCGGACCCCACCACCTCTTCTGATCCGACAAAGCTGACAGGATTGGCAGGTAGCTTGCTACTAGATTCAGCTCTGCTCATCATCATTTTTGAACCACAAGCGTAAGCACGAGTCAGCATCACAAGTTGAAAATCAAAATGTTCGACAAGAATGCACACCATGACTATCATGTTGTTTCTGCCAATGAGTTTTATCAGTGGTAGCATTTAGGATCATCTAAACATACAATTCCTATCAAAAGAATATTCATGTCCTGTGAAGCAAGACTTGACGAGGCAAATATAATTATGCCGCACCTCGTGCCATAAGCCAACAAAGCGACATGCAGTCCCAAACGATGCATTTAAACCAGTGCAGATAACAGAATCTGCAAAGTTAAATAATGTGCACACGCAGGTAATTTGATTTAAGAATCCTGTAAAGTAAGTAAGTAGCATTCAGATTGAGATGAATAGTTAAGCTATCACCAGAGTGTTCGATGCAGTGGAGAAAAAGGCAAAAGAAATTTTAGAAGATGTACCAAAAAAATTTTCTTGGAGAGACAAGATACAAAAACAATGCAAGAATTGAGTTCTTACTCATTCTCATTGCTTGTCTTGCTCACTGGAGAATTAGCCAGTGGAGCTGTCTCTTGCGGTTTCATTGACATTTGTTGCTCCGCTGCACCATGAAAGGAGGGCAAGAACAATTAAAACCTCACAGAACGAAGTGTTCTAAGTGTGACAAAGAGCCGTCTAACAGGAGGCGAAATTCATAGGCTGAACTTAAAGGTCTACACAAAATGTCTTCACGAAGCAAACAATCATGAACAGATGGGCATGCTCAGAAGAGCACTCGACAATACCCAAGTTTTTAAGGTCATCCTGAGAGCGCAACTAGCTTTCGCTTTTATGATATAGTGTAAGAACTGAGTTTGATGGGCTTTTTCTCTTGCTCGGGAAGTTGACCAGTGTATACATGATACCATATGCTATGAAGGATAGAAGCTATGCATTTGAACCGTGAAGTTCTATACTGATGGAGTGCAGTCTTACGAGAGCCATACCAGGCACCAGAGGAAAATTCTTGTCTAGATGCTGTTGCTCAAGCAATTCATTGATCTTGCCGATCTGTTGTTTCAATGCTAGCCTTGTGTAGTAATTTTGGAAAAACTCCTGATTACTTTCTTCCAATTTGTCCCAAACTGGAATTCAAAGACAAGTTCAGAAGCTTCGCATCAAGATATAAACCATAAAAGAAACTGCGAGTAAACAGGACCGAATCATTCAGAATACTCAACCGGACAAGTTATTAGCATTAATCACTGATCAAACCAAAAAAGATGATCTCTCACCCATACGTGTGAGATGGCTGTCAATCCTGAAATGAATTTCTAATGCACGGGCTGTTTCATCACGGTCCATGTACAGCTGAATGCACTTCTCTATCAAATTGTGGGCCTACGGAAAAAGAACACAAGATGCGATTAAAGACCCTTATAATTCGAAGAAATTATGCGATCTTGATGAAATGCAGTGTGAAAGAATAATTCGGAATATAGTAAAACTTGTGCCTTGTCAACTTTATGCTCAGGATATCTTTTGCCTTCTGTTGGCTGAGCGTTTGGATCCGGGGCCGCCATGATTCTATTGTGAAAAGCACTTTCTGCAATCAAACATAACGAAAGGATTAAAATAATGCACGATGATTTTATAAGATAGCCATTGATGCAAGAACTTGCAGCAAAAGAAATTTGAAAGGACAGAGAAAGACCTGGAGAAGACGAAGTGACTGAGAGTAACCGAAAGTTGATTCTCGTTGCAGAGTTTGGAGTTGTACTTGCATTTTGTTCAACTGTCACCGCCTCTTTTTAACGACGCCAACTGTTCTTGCCCATTGCTCCCCGAACTTTGAAGTATTTCAGTTCACCCCATGGGCATTCAAGACTTTTCAGTTCAACCCCAACAATTCTATGGGACTAGAATTTAGTTTCGATCTTTGCCCTTCTTTTTCTCTTTCCCTCTGTTTGTGTTCTTTTTACCACTCAAACATATGCAATCGGATGATAACGAACAAGTTGAAGTAAAAAGTCTATCCTATAAAGAAAGAGATTTATTGTGGTCTATTCCTTTTAATTACTAACATGAAGAATGCCTATCAGTTATGATTAGAGAGGAATAGCTCCCCTCCCCCACCCAACCACAAAAAAAAGTTAACAAAATGGGTAATTTCTGAAAAAAAATTTCATGTTCAGTTGTCCCCAAATTTTCTTTTTATCTAATCTAATCCTTGTACTTTTCAAATTCTGTTCAACATGGTCTTCCGTTCAAATCATTGATATTTTGCTTAACTGAGAAAGAATTATACATCATCGATATTGCGAGTCCAACTCAATTCAGAGCGGTTTCCGAAAAAGTAAAGACTTTCTTTTAATCTGCTCCTTTCGTTCTTTCTTCCTTCCTTTCTTTCTTTGTGCTGACCCCTTCATTGTTGCTGGCCATCACCACCAGTAACGTCAGTGGAGTCGTCCTGCCATGTCCACCACCATCATCGTCGGCGTCGACCCTCCATGCGCAGCCCAACCCCAAGTGGTGGAGTTTTGCAAACTCGTGCTTGTTCTCTCTAACTGAGCTTTAGCAGATTAGTTCAAACTTAGATTGGAGTTGTGCGACCTCCATTGGAAGTCGTATGAGAGAGAGAGAGAGAGAGAGAGAGGTGATGGTGATGGTGATGGTGATAAAGGCAGCTGGTTTTGGGGGCCAAGGTGCTGGTGCTTGAGTGTGGTGCCAGCAGCCAAGGTGCCACGCTGGGGGTAATTGAAGGAGTATTATATGGTCTAGATTGGCTGCAAGCTTAGTGGACATGTATGTGAAGTTTATAGCTAGGAGATCGCTTCATGATTTGAGAAAGGTGTTTGATCGGATGCAAGATCATAATGTGAGATCTTGGACAGCGATGATCATAGGATATCCACAAACTGGAGAATGAGGAGGCTATAAAACTCTCCTGGGAAATGAAAAAGGTCCAGTCAGGCCAAACCCTTTCAGAGTTTTAGTGTTCTCGGGGCATGTGAAAGTGTTTGTGATGTAGATATGGGGATACGAATATGCACCGTAGCAATAAAATTGGGCTTTGCTTGCGATACTTGCGTGCGTAATTCCCTTATGAGCATGTATTCTTGGTCGAGTCACACGAAAGATGCGTAGAGAGCTTTTGGTGCACTATTCGGAAAGAATTTGATTTCTTGTGATACTCATGTTGCTGCTTTATCCTCTTGTAGCCATGTGGTATTTCTGATGGATGGAAACACTTTATGTACACAGAACATGGATTCGTGCATAGAATTGAACACCATGCATGCGTGGTGGACTCATCGGGTAGATGAGAATTCAATGTCGTAACTTGTCAGTCTATAAACTCAATGCTTTCCAGGCTGATACGCTGGTCTAGCGTACATTTCTTGGAGCTTGCCAAGTTCATGGCAATGTGGAACTTGCAAAACAAGCTGCATGAATGAATTTTTAGCAGGAACTGGATGACCCTACCTGAAGGTTATATTTTGTTAGCAAATGTGCATGCCTCGGCAGGTCTATGGGAAGATGCAGCAGCTATCAGAAAGAAGAAGGAAACTGAAAAATCTTACCAAAGAAGCAGGTTGTAGCTCAATTCGAGTGAAAATTATAGTTCAAAAATTCTAAGTCACACCCTAAGCACGAGAGATAAACGACGAATTGGACCCATGGGCTAGTCGAATAAAGAAAAACTGGTTATGCACCGAATACTGAATTTAATCTTAATGGTGTAGAGGTGGCACAAAAGGAACAATAGTATCTCCAGCTCAGTGAATAAACTGCCCTTGATTTTGGCTTTATAAGCACCTCCTCCAATCCAAGATCTATCAGGGTATTTAAGAATCTTTGCATTTGCGGAGATTCTTTCTACCATCAAGTATATCTCCATAGGGGATGCAACATGCAATGAGTACTGGTGATGATGCTTCTTAAATTGTCTCATTCATTCATGTGCATCAAATCGCTGTTTTACATTTTTCCCACTTATACCTATGTTATTTGAACCGAGATTGTATAATGCTATGTGCAAGCTCAACAATGTATATATCATTTCCTGAAATGTTTATGGATTTGGTACTCCTACTGTCAATATACCAAGCAGAAGACCTCAAATGGATTTCGTAAAATTTCACGCTTTTACATTGGGATATTCCTGGAGCATGCAATTTTTGGGATACTAGATATCGATGTTATGTTCTATTCCAGTCCATACACATTGTATCCCATGAAGCTATATTAGTTAGTGTCGCGCCGCTAACTCGCTATTTTTGTTTAGGTTTACTATTGAATAAGATTGTCAGCACAAAAGCCTAAACATCATGAATTAGCTTAACCATCATAATGACCGGCAAAGCCAAATTCAAATTTGACATCTTGCACTTTGATCTTAGAAGGTGATCGTCTTCAGTAATTCAAATCCTCTCTACTTAACAGGTCCACCAAATTTACACATCATATCAGAGGGTAAAAGATGATGTACAATTGTCTGAGCAAAAAAAAAAAAAAGATGATGTACAATTACAAATGCTCAATCCCTAATTGTAATGAGAACTTGTGTGTTTACTCAATGATGAGACACGAGATGCTGTCTCACATACCTCCAAACAAGCGTCATATTCCAAACTATTGTCCCCTCCGCATGACTTTCCATAATAAGCAAACCTTCCACCAGACACTAATTTTGATGAGGAACGGGCAATATCCACTTCACTCAGACATCCGCAGACGGATAGTCCTGACCTGATGCCGAATTAGAGAGGTTCTCCTGGACGGAAGCTGCCAAAACCTCGTTCATCAGGACTAAGAATACATAGAAGGTAGCAACAGCACATGCTGCTCTTGAAACTTGGATCGTCTCACCAATTACAAAAACAATATGCATTTCAGCACATTAATTTTATTTGCTTCACATCGTTTTTAAAGTTGGTAGAAACAGATAAAGACGAAAGGACCTTCCTAGTACACAGTCAAAAGTTGAAGGCTTTCAATGACTCAATCTGGGTTTGGAGACACAAAATGGAATGAATTTGCTGCCAAAAGCTAACTCGGGAATGTCTCAATTCTGTAAATCGAAAATTGTGCATGTATGTACAAGCTTTTACGAGATTTGATGCACCATTAGTTGAATGCACTGATGGTTAAATGACAAAACCACCATGTCTATGCAGTATGCTGGCAAGTAATATGCCCAGCCAAACCTTTGCAGGGAACATTCAGTTGAAACTCCAAACCAAATAAGAGTGATGATGCGGTATATCCAGCTAGACAGAGTTTAATATCATGAATAACTTCAGGCTTAATATCCAAGTGGTTCAAGCGTCAAACCATTAGATTTGATGGTTGAAATTGTCCCCTGAAGTTTGTAGCTTGGTGGCCACCTGTGGTAAGTTAGGAACTTTTGAAATCGGCATATGTGCAGCGTCTAATGCAGCATTTATTCTCATTCCTTGTGCTTCCAATGAAGAACGAGCAAGACTTCCACCAGCCACGAGATGTGGAGCGGGCCCTGCCACCTCGTCTGATCCAACAGAGCCAACAGGGGTGGCAGGTAGCTTGTCAGATTCAGTCCTGCTCATCATCAATTTTTAAACCACAATTGTGAGCACGAGTTACGATCACAACTTGAAGCTGAAATCAAGGTTTTTGACTAGAATCCGCACCCTGACTATCATGTTGTTTCCACCAATATGTTTCATCAGCAGTAGCATTTATGACCATCTATATATACAATTCCTATCAAAAGAATATTCATGTCCTCTGAAGCAAGACTTGATGAGGCAAACAAAATTATGCCACACCTCATGCCATAAGCCGACAAGCCACTTGTGTTGTTGCACAGAATGTGCTCTCTGTTTTTTTTAACAGAGAATGTGCTCTCAAATGTAGAAGAACAAGAGAAGATTGATCTGGAAATGCACTTATCACATTCTAAAAAACAAGAAGAGAGTACATAGCTCTTTTTAAAACAACGAAAACTGAATTGCACTAACTTAGTAACTGACAGAAACCACTACACCACTAACTAGCAACAAAATAGGAACTGAAAACAACAAACTCCTACTATCTTGTTGACTGAGTAAAACAAAAACCACCAGCTAACAGACCAGAACAAAAAATGACCGAAAAATGGTCCTTAAGACATAACCAACATACTCCTCTTTGGCTTAAGGAGCAGAACACATTCCAGCCTTCTTCTTCAGTAACTCAAGTCTGCTTGCTTGCAATGGCTTAGTAAACACATCAGCTACTTGATCTTCTGTCTTGCAATAGATTAGCTTTACTTTACCTTCTTGTTGCACTTCCCTCAGATAGTAGAACTTGATCTTGAAATGCTTGGTTCTCCCGTGAAAGACTGGGTTTAGAGATATGGCTAGTGCAGCTTGGTTGTCCACAAGTATCTCGGTTGGTCCTTCAACTTCCATTTCCAGATCCTGCATCAGTTTTCTCAGCCATATTGCATGATTGGCTGCTGCAATAGCTGCTAGAAACTCAGCTTCTGCAGTGGACTGAGCAACCACTTCTTGTTTCTTTGAGCTCCAGGTGAAACATCCAGATCCCAAAGTAAAACAAAAACCACTTGTACTCCTCATATCCTCGATTGAACCAGCCCAATCACTGTCAGCAAAGCCTTGCAACTTGCAATTGTCCACTTTAGTAAACTTGACACCAAATGACTGAGTGCCTTTCAAGTATCTAATCACTCTTTTTGCAGCTACCAAGTGTTCTTCACCAGCACAACTTAGGAATCTTGAAAGCACACCTACTGCATATAGGATATCTGGTCTTGTTGCAGTTAGATACATCAAGCAACCGACTAAACTTCTGTAAAAACCTTCATCTGCAGGCTCAGCTCCTTCAGTCTTCTGCAGCTTCTCCTTTAGATTCATAGGAGTGTTCACACTTCTACATTCCTCCATCTCAAACCTCTTTAAGATCTCTCTTAGGTATCTTCTTTGACAGATGAATACCTCGCCTTTCTTCTACTGCACCTCCATTCCCAAAAAGAAGGACATTAGTCCAAGATCAGTCATTTCAAACTGCTTCATCAGCCCTCTCTTTAGTTCTGCAATCTGCTCTTCACAATCACCAGTAACCAAAAGATCATCAACATAAAGAGAGACAATAGTTACACCTTCCACACCCTTCTTCACATATAGAGTCACTTCACTCAAGCTTTTTTTAAACCCAAGTTCTTGCAGATGCTTATCAATTTTACTATACCAGGCTCTTGGAGCCTGCTTCAAGCCATACAAGGCTTTCCTCAACTTGTACACGTAATCTTCCTTGCCTCTAACTACAAAGCCATCAGGCTGCTCAACATATATCTCCTCCACTAGCTCTCCATTCAGGAAGGCTGACTTCACATCCAGCTGAAATACTTGCCAGCCCTTTTGTGCAGCAACTGCGAGCAACATTCTTATGGTATCCAACCTTGCCACGGGAGCAAAGGTTTCAGAGTAGTCTACCCCCCATACTTGCGCATAGCCTTTAACAACAAATCTTGCTTTGTACTTATGTATTGAGCCATCAGGATTCAACTTTGTCCTGAATACCCACTTCATTCCAATCACCTTTCTGCTTCTAGGCCTCTCAACTAGATCCCATGTTTGGTTTTTTTCAATCATTCTGATTTCTTCTTCCATTGCAGCACACCATTTCACATCTTCACTTGCTTCCTTATAGCTAGCTGGTTCAAGCATAGCTGTATTGCATCTCTCATAGATTTCAGCAAGAGATCTAGTGCCTCTCGCAGGAACATGATCAATTAGATCCTCGACTTCCACTTCATTTGGTTCAACCTGCAATGGCACTACCTCCTCTTTAATCTTGCCACCTTCCACAGACCAGTCCCACTTCTTATCTTCCATAAAACTCACATCTCTACACACCACAACCTGGTTGCTAGCAGGATGATAAACTCTATAAGCCTTAGATTGCAAACTATACCCCACAAAGATACATGCTTTTCCTCTTGGATCAAGCTTATCTCTCTTAACAGAAGGAACCAGTGAATAGCAAATGCAGCCAAACACTTTCAGGTTACTCACCTTAGGCTTATATCCATGCCATGCTTCAAATGGTGTCTGTTTGTTGAGAGCTTTAGTGGGTAGTCTATTCAGAAGGAAGACTGCAGTGTTGGCAGCCTCAGCCCAGAACTTCTTAGGAAGTTCTTTCTCGTGTAGCATGCATCTGGCCATCTCCATGATACTTCTGTTCTTCCTTTCACTCACTCCATTTTGCTGTGGAGTGTATGGCACAGTGAGCTGGTGCTTGATCCCTGCATCATCACATATAGCCTTGAAATTGCCTGAGGTGTATTCTCCTCCATTGTCTGACCTAATTGTCTTGATATTACAGCCACTCTCCTTCTCTACTTCTCTTTTGAACCTCAAAAAAATCTCATTAACTTCAGCCTTATTCTTCATGAAGTACACCCAACACATTCTAGTGCAGTCATCTATGAAAGTGATGAGGTATTTGCTGCCATTCAGTGATTCTTTTGGCATTGGACCACACACATCTGTGTGGATTAGTTGCAGCTTTTCACTTGCCCTCCAATTTGACCTCTTGAAAGGAATCCTCACTTGCTTGCCTTGTAAACATGCTCTACAGCCAATTACTTCCTTCTGCAACGTAGGTAGCCCCACTGCCATTTCATTTTGCTGCAAGTATTGCAGCCCCTTGCTATGGAAATGACCTAGTCTTCTATGCCATAACTCCTCCTCATCTTGTATACTTTTCATGGCTTCAAAATTCTCATCAACTGGATCAAATGTAAAACATTTGTTCCTCATAGGAATCCTGAAAAAAATGTGACCATTCTCATCTCCTATGGCACACTCACTCTTCTCAAACACGACCTTCAACCCCTTCTCTACTAACTGACCCACACTCAGTAGGTTTTGATCTATCTTTGGCACAAACATAACCTCTGTGATAAGCTTAACACCACCAGGACCTTCAAGCACTACATCACCTTTGCCTTCTACTTCTATGCGTTCTCCATTGCCAATCCTGACTTTAGACTTCACAGATTTGTCTAAATTGCTAAATAATCCTTCATTACCTGTCATATGGTTGGTGCATCCACTGTCCATGAGCCATCCATCTCTAGATGCATTTGAGATGAAGCAGGAGGCAACGAACAGGCGCTCCACTTCACTGGCTACTGCAGTTTGACCTTCAGCTAGCTGTTGCTGATACTTCTCCCTGTAAATGGCCTCAACATGGCCCATCTTGTGACACCTCCTACACTTCACATCTGGTCTCTTCCAACACTTGAAATGAGGATGATTTTTCTTCCCGCAATGCTTGCATGGAACTGCATTCCACTTCTTGTCATGTCCACCACTGCTTGAACCTCCCTGACTATGACTATGACTGGCCTCAACATGTCTTCTATTTTGATTCCATCCTCTTCCCTTTTCTGCACTATGTAGCTTCAGCTTGGCTTGCAGAGCACTTTCGATAGGCTCATTTTTCCTCATAAGCCTTCTTTGCTCCTGAGCCTGTAGAGCACTTAGGACTTCAGCAAGTTTGATGTCTGAAATGTCCTTAGTGTTCTCAAGGGAAGCAATGGTTGCCTCAAACCTTTCAGGCACTGCAACCAAAACCTTCTGAACCAGCCTTTTATCATCTACATCCGTCCCTAGCACCCTTATCTTATTGGCTATATCAACTAGCCTATCAACAAACTCTTTCACAGACTCATTCTCCTTCATTTGCTGCCTTTCAAACTCCCTTAACAAGTTCAGCACCTTCATTCCTTTCACTCTCTCATCCCCTTCATATTCTTCCTTTATATAATTCCATATATCATGTGCTGAATCTTTTTTCATGATTCTAGTAAATATGGTCGAGGAGACAGCAGAAAACAAGCAAGATTTTGCCTTTGCTTTTCGGGTTACCCTGTCTTTATGGTACCTGATTTGATTGATAGTTGGGTTGTTGGGTAGATCAGCAACCTCGTAGTCCTCTTCCACAGCTTCCCATAGGTCTGCACCCTCCATGAAAGCTTGCATCTTCACTGCCCATGCCTGGTAGTTGTCTCCATCGAAGATTGGAGCTGTGATGGTTGAGAATGAGGCAGCAGGTACACCAGTTTGTTCCATCTTTCTTGCTCTACTTCGAATTTAGCACTCTCTCACAAGTCCCTTAAGATCAATAGGGCTCTGATACCACTGTTGTTGCACAGAATGTGCTCTCTGTTTTTTTTAACAGAGAATGTGCTCTCAAATGTAGAAGAACAAGAGAAGATTGATCTGGAAATGCACTTATCACATTCTAAAAAACAAGAAGAGAGTACATAGCTCTTTTTAAAACAACGAAAACTGAATTGCACTAACTTAGTAACTGACAGAAACCACTACACCACTAACTAGCAACAAAATAGGAACTGAAAACAACAAACTCCTACTATCTTGTTGACTGAGTAAAACAAAAACCACCAGCTAACAGACCAGAACAAAAAATGACCGAAAAATGGTCCTTAAGACATAACCAACAACTTGCACTCTCGAATGATGCATGTAAACTAGTGCAGATGACAGAATTTGCAAACGTAAATATTGTGCACAAGCCGGTGATTTAAGTTTAATAATCCTATAAAGTAGGTAAGTAGCATTCAGACTGAGACGAGTAGGTAAACTAATCACCAGAGTGTTCAACGCAACGGAGAAAAAGGTAAAAATTAATTCTAGAAGATGTACCAAAAAAATTGTCTCAGAGAGACTAGATACGGAAACATCCCAAGAATTGAGTTTCTTACTCATTTTCATAGTTCGTTTCGCTCTCAGGAGAATTGTTCTGTGGAGCTGTGTCTGAGACTTCCATTGACATTTGTCCCTCTGCTGCACCATGGAAGGAGGGCAAGCACAATTGAAACATCACATAATGAAGTGCTCAAAGTACAGACAGCCAGACCCCTCTAATGGGCGGCGAAATTCATAGGCTGAACTTCAAGGTCTACACAAAACAACTTCAAGAAGCAAACAGTCATAAACGGATAGCCTCACTCAAAACAACACTTGACAAGACCCAATTTTTATAGTCATTCTTGAGAGAGCATGAACTTGCTTTCGTTTTTATGATACAGTGCAAGAACTGAGTTCGATGGGCTTTTTTTCTTGTTCGGGAAGTTGACCAAATTATGCATGAGCCCATATAGTACGAAGGATAGAAGCTATGCCTTGGAACCATAAAATTCTGTATTAGTGGAGTGAAGTCTTACGAAAGCCTTACCAGGCACTGGAGGAAAGTTCATGGCTTGACGCTGTTGCTCGAGCAATTGATTGAACCTGACGATTTGTCGTATCAACGCTTGCCTTAAGTAGTAATTTTGGAAAAACTGCTGATTCAATTTTTCCAATCTGTCCCAAACTGGAGTTCGATGAACAAGTTCAGAATCTTCATATATAAAGATATAACCCGTACGAGAAACCAAGGGTAAACAGGACTAGAATCAATCAGAATACTCAACCGGACTAGTTCTTAGCATTACTCATTGATCAGGCCAACAAATCACGGTCCATGTATTTCTATGGCTCGAGCTGTTTCATCACGGTCCATGTACAGCTGAATGCACTTCTCAATCAAATTCTCAATCAAATAGTGGGCCTACAAGTGTACTCGGAAGGAAAAAATACACGATGCAATTAAAGACCCTTTTAATTTGAAGAAACTCGGCAATCTTGATGCAATGCAGTATGAAACATGAATGCCAAATATGATAAAACTTGTGCCTCATTCGGTCAAGAACTTCATGTGATATTCCGAAATTTCTGCCAATTGAAAATATTAAATAATTGAATTATATGAGGTGTGCTCGTAGTAAATTTCTCGTTCGGAATTGATCATTCCTGGAAATGCTAACCATTAGGGAAAGGCTAATAGGGGAATTAAATTTGCGCAACTAAAGGAAATTTGATCGTGAATGGATTTCGACCATTAAATCGCGTAAGTGATATTTTGAGCCACTGTTGACCGATCCAAGAATAATTAAGGGTCAGTTCGCCATTATCCTAGTAGTGGATCGCGGGTGATTCCGTTTGGACCACGAAACGACTTGACGAATAATTCCGAAATTATACCGAACGATCGTACCCCTTGGATCAAGTGATTGATCTTTGTGATTTTAATGACAATCGAGGTCATCACGCACCGGATGGACTTACACATGACTCGATTTAGTATCAGTCATGAGTTGATTTCGCGAATTTCCGTAGTCAACCACCCGTTAGCTTGAAAAACGCTCGAGTCGTGTTTAATAGAATTTAATTATGAAAATTTTGCCCAAATTGGACACCGGAAAATTAGGAAGTCTTGCTAGAACATTAAGACAACGTTGCACGTGACACGTGTCACTTTTTGGTGTGCTCAATTCCTTCGGAAAAATTTGATTTGAGCAAGAAACGGAGAATTGGACCATTTTACCCTTGAGTATTACAAGAGGGTTAGTTTTCAAGGCAAGGGGCATTTTGGTCATTTTTGCCCTTGGATATTTTGGGTCAAAAATACTATTTAGGTCCAAGTTGGACCATTTCCTCTTCCCCTTTTCTTGCCGTGAGAAACCCCCCCACCATACACACACACACTCTCTCTCTCTCACTCTCTCTTTCTCTCTCTCTCTCTCCTTGCCGATTGCCGTTCAAACCGCCGCTCGGACTGCCAATCGCCGGTCACGCCCGCCGGATCGCCGCCGCGCCACCGCCAAGCCCCCATTTCCCCATCCCGCCGCTCTCTCTCCTTCTCTTTTTCCCCGTGTGGCCGTGAGGCCCTCGGCCACACCCAAGCCCCGCCGTCACCATCCAAGCTGATCGCCGCCACCCAGAAGCCGTACGTCATCGCCGTTGTTCTCGATTAGGTGCCGCCGCTTTCCGTTCTAGCCGAGGAAGTCTAGAACGCGGGTAAGTCGCGACTAAACCTAATTTAGGTCTTTGGGTATCGACGGATAATTTCGGACAAAATCAGTATGAAATTAGGTGCGAAATTACATGGATAGGGAGTGGAAATTTTATGACGGGCCTTAGGAATTAATTCGGGTAATATTTATTGGAAATTCAGAAAATGGGGGCTGCGAATTACTGTTCATATGCTGCGAAACACTGTTCATTATCTGTGAATTACTGTTCATGGGGCTGTGATGGTCCGATTGGGGCGCAAGTTGAATTTTTGGAACTTAGAAATTATGGCGAGAAAGTCCCATGAAGAATCGGAATTAATCCGACGCCATTTGGTTGGAGAAAAATGGGAATTATCGTGTTGGATGTATATTTAAATTTTTAGTAAATTGTGGTAATTAAATTGAGTATACTGTTGTGCAATTAAGTGACTAAATATACTTGTTTGGTACACACGTGAGCTAAACTAAATTATTTATTGACATTGGTCGTGTGAATTGCTGAGTGAGCATGTTTTATGCGTGAAATGATGCGTGCACGAACCCCTTGTGTTGGGCCAGTTGCGTGTGGTAAACATGTGTTGAACATGGACTTGAGTAGAAGGGAAATTGCGGTGTGGCAAGTGATTGTGAAAAGTATGTGAAATGGTGAAAGTGCGAGGTTGGGATCGGGCCGAGTATCATAAATTTGGGCAGCGATCACATAAGTCTGATGCATTTGGCACAGATTGAGGCTTGAAAAAGCAAATATGAGAGTCGGTCTGAGGCATGATTAGCTCGGGTGAGATCGGGATTGGACCGAGGCATCTTAAGCTCGAGTTTCAATCATGTAGGCCTGTCGCATTTGGCGCAGGCTGAGTCGGGATTGGGCTTGGGGCGCGTGATGCTCAGGTTGCGAGCCTGAGGTGTGAACTAGTATGCGGGCCGGAAGTGTGGTGATGAACGATCGTAGTGTACCTAAGGCGTGTACGTGTACGCAGGTCACTGGCGAGGAATGTGGATGGAATAGTATGAGAATGGAAAGAGTGCATAACATGGAAATTGTGGATGCTTGGATTTGTATTAAATTGCTTGCTATGTGATTATGTGGCATGTGTGTATGTTTGTGTATTTTGCGAAATTGTCTGGAGGTACGTGATAGCCTAGGTTGGGTTTAGGGGTGAGCTTATTGAGAAGTGTCTCACGGTTGTTTCAACTGACAATTTCAGAACTCTGACAGGATCCATGAATCTTCCACCACCGCCACCAGAACGTTTTGGAGTCCTCAGTGGATGGGACGGTATAAGAGGACTCAGACTGAGAGGACAAGAAATCAGACTCATAGTGGGTTTTTGGCGAGCACCATTTTTGGAGTAGTAGTAAACCTAGGTCTTCATCCTTAGAGTATCGGTTTTTGAGAAAGGCGGTGTGCATGTACATGTATGGGACAGTTTATAAATGTAAATATTATGGTATAAGAATGAAATGAAAAAGATATGTACATTCTCCTTGATTATTCTCCCAAGTATTTAATTGTCCGGGTTTATTTGTTGATATCCGCTGTGGTAGTAAATCTCTGATGACGTTTTGAGGTCAACGACATTCCCAGGACGTCACTTGAATCGACCAGAGGCGGATGTCGCATGCCCGTTAGGGTGCGGGGCGTGACACTTCATTCGCAAGATATGTGCCGCTTTCCATTGACCGAGCGTTTGGGTCCGGGACCGCCATTATTCTATAGTGAGAACCACTTTCTGCAATCAAATATAACAAGAATGAAATAATTCATGATGATTATATATGATAGCTGTGACATTCCGAAATTTTTGCCAATTGGAAATTATGAAATAACCGAGTTTCATGAAATGTGCTCGTAGTAAATTCTCGTCCGGAACTGATCACTCCTGGAAATAATAACTATTAGGGAAAGGCTAATAGGGAAATTAAATTCGCGCGACTAAAGGAAATTCAATCGTGAATGGATTTCGATCATTAAACCGCGTAAGTGATATTTTGAGCCACTGTTGGCCGATCTAAAGACAATTAGGGGTCAGTTCGCCACTGTCCTAGTAGTAGATCACGGGTGATTCCGTTGGATCACGAAACGACTTGACGAATGATTATGAAGTTATACCGAACGATCATGAAGTTATACCGAACGATCGTATCCCTCGGATCAAGTGATTGATCTTCGCGAATTTAATGACAACTGAGGTCGTCACGCACCGAACGGACTTGCACGTGACTTGATTTAGTATCAGTCATGAGTCGATTTCACGAATTTCCCCAGCAAGCCGCCCGTTAGCTCGAGAAACGCTCGAGTTGCACTTAATAGAATTTAATTATTGAATTTTTGCTCAAATTGGACACCGAAAAATTAGAAAGTCACGCCGGAACATTAGGACGACGTTGCACGTGACACGTGTCAATTTTTTATGCGCTCAATTCCTTCGGTAAAACTCAATTTGGATGAGAATTGGAGAAAGTGACGATTTTGCCCTTAAGGATTTATAAAGGATCAATTTTAAGGGCAAGGGGCATTTTGGTCATTTGCGCCTTAGATATTTTGGGTCAAGAATACTATTTAGGTCAAGATTACCCATTTTTCTCTCTCAATTCCCTTTCCCTTTGCCGTGAAGCCCCCCCCCCCCCCACCGTGGACACTCTCTCCCTCTCTTGGCTTCTTTTCCTTTTAGCCGTGAGCCAAGCTATCGCCGCTCGCCGCCGCTTGCCACGCCGCCGGACCCCCACCTTGCTGTTGTCGTGCCGCCCTCCAACCTCACCGTCTCTCTCTCTTTCCCCTCTCTTTCTCTCTCTCCCCATGACCCATTTCCGGCCGTGCAAGACCACGTCGCCGCTGGACCGCCGCCGTGCAAGTCGGAAGCCACCATGAGTTGTTCGCCTTCGCCGTAGAGCGCCGCCGCTTTCCGTTCTAGCCATTTTAGCCTAAAACGCGGTAAGTCATACTCTAATCCCAATTTAGGATTTTGGGTATCGCCAAACAATTTGATTTTGGGTGAAATTGGATTTGTGCGGGTGTGAAATGTTGGGGCTTTAGATTGGGAATGTATGGCGGGCCTTAAGGAATTAATTTGGAATTTTTGGAGAACGATTTGAGGAAATTTTAAGCTAAGAATCACTGTTCACGAGCTGCGATTCATTGTTCACGAGGCTGTGATGCTCGGTTCGGGACGCAAGTTGGATTTTTAGAACCGGTATTTAATGGCAAGAACATCTCATGAAGGATCGGAATTAATCCGACGCCACTAGAATGCGGGTAAGTCGCGCTCTAAACCCAAATTAGGACTTCGGGTTTCGACGGACGATTTTGGGCAAAATCTGTATAAAGTTAGGTGCGGAATTGTATGAATTGGTAGTGAAAATTTTATGGCGGGCCTTAGGATTTAATTCGGGCATTAATTATTGGAAATTAGAAAATAACAGTAGTTGTGATTTACTGGTCATGGGCCATGATGGGCCGATCGGGACGCAAATTGGATTTTTAGAACCAAGAAATTATGGTGAAAAAGTCCCGTGAAGGACCGAAATCGATTTGAGGCCATTTGGTCAGAGAAAAATAATAATTTTTGTGTTATACGTGCATTTGAATTACAATTAGGTTGTGGTGGTGAAATTAAATGTGCGATTGCACAATTGGTTGATTTAATTATATTTGTTGGGTGCACGTTTGGGCCAGATTGATTTAATTGATAAAATTGGCCATGTCAAATGTTTGATGAGCATGGATTGCGTGTGTTTGTTGTGTGCGCGGGCCACGTGTGACTGGCTATTTTATGTGGCAAGTGATTGTTGAATGTGTGAAAGAACGAGAAATAGTGCGTGACATGGCACATGCGTGATTGAGAGAATCATGCCGTTCTGAGGCGTGTACTTCAACGCTGGACGATGCCCGGTATTACCGGAAGACTGCCAGCCTGAGACGTGTACTTCAACGCGGGTTGCGCAGTAGGTGATAGATGTTGAGCCTGAGGCGTGTACGTTTACGGGGACAAGAAACATGGCCTGATGCATGTACGGGTAGGCAGGCCTGAAGTGTTGTGAAAAGTGGTCGTAGTGTACCTGAGGCGTGTACTTCAACGCTGGTCACTGGCGAGTGAAAGTGAAAAATGAATGATCGCAGTATGCCTGAGGCGTGTACTTCAACGCAGGTCACTGGCGAGTGAAAGAGGAAAATGAATGATCGCAGTGTACCTGAGGCGTGTACTTCAACGCGGGTCACTGGCAAATGGATGTGAAAGTGAAAATGAGAATAAAAGGAATAGTGAGATGAGAACGATACATGCACGTGTTTGCATACGATGTGATTGTGATTGAGTACGGGTGTGCGCATGTTTGAGTTTGACTATATTATTTGATATGCCTGCAATGTAATGGTTTGATGTGTACGAATATACGTGTGTCTATGTGATTGTCTGAAGGTACGTGATAGCCTAGGTTGGGTTTAGGGGTGAACTTACTGAGAAGTGTTCTCACGATTGTTTCAACCAAAAATTTCAGAACCCCGACAGGATCCATGAATCTTCCGCCACCAGAACGTTTTGGAGTCCTTAGTGGATGGGACGGTATAAGGGGACTCAGACTCAAAGGATAAGGAATTGACTCAGAATGGATTTTTGGCGAGCACCATTTTTTGAGTAGCAGTAAACTCAGGTCTTCATCCTTGGAGTATCAATTTTTGAGAAAGGCGGTGTGCATATACATGTATGGGATAGTTTATAAATGTAAATATTATGGTATAAGAAGGAAATGAAAAAGACATACATTCTCTCAATTCTCCCCAGTTTTATTTGTTTGGGTATTTCATGGTTTCCGTTTGCGAAATGAAATCTCTTATGTTTATTTGAGGTCGGCAACATTCTTGGGACGTCGCGCAAATAAATCGACCAATGAAGGATGTCACGAGCTTGATAGGATTCGGGGCCTGACAATAGCCATGGAACCAAGAACTTGCAGTAAAAACTTGTTAAGGAGAGAGAAAGACCCGGAGAAGACGAAGTGACTAAAGAGAAACTGAAAGTTGATTTTCGTTGCGGAGTTTGGAGATGGACTTGCATTGTGCTCAACTGTCACCGCCATTTTATAACGACTGCAGTCGTTTTTACTTTCATACTGCGAACTTCGCAATATTTCAGTTCTACCCCTGCACTTTAACGTCCGTCTCATCTCTATGCATGTTATTGACCCTGAGCTTTTGAAAGTTCTCAGCTCTACCCCGGCAGTTCTACGCCGGTTTCACTGGAGAAAAGTAAGGACTAAAATCGTGAAACAGATTAGATGGGTGATAACTCGTATAGTAGGAATGAGAGGAAGAACGAAGAGTATTATTTATTCATGCTTGACTAAATATGGTGTGAAAAGTGTATGTTCCTCAATAATCAACGTAATATTGCGTGGTTATAGTGAAGGCAGGCGGGAAAATAGTCTCACCCCATCTCTCAGCACATGCATAGGTGCTCGGGAGACGCGTCCATCACACCTTCGCTCGGTCCCAGCTCAAGCCCGACTCAGAATGACAAAAGACTTCGTTCATTGGAGTTCCATGATCTGCTGCAATTCCTAAAATCGCATGGAGTTTGAAGTGGTCGATCCTTTGGTTCATATGCTCAAAGATGGTTTTTCTGTTAAAGATCATTGTTTCCCGGTGGTTATTCGGGTTTATTCAGTTCCGGAGAATGTATCTATTGGTGATACACTTTTCGCGTTTATAATCAAAAGCAGCTATCTTGATTCTGATTTGTGTGATGGGTGTGCACTGATTAACATGTTTGCAAAGGGCGGTGGTGATTCGGTTTCAGCTTGTAAGGCATTTGAGAAATGTTCAAAAGGATTGTGGTTGCTTGGATTTTGATGATGACAAGATGAACTTTGTTGGGTTGTCCAAAGAAAGCTGTTGATTTGTTTTTGGATAAGCCGGTGAGCGGGCCTGTTCCACTTTGGCTCTTTCTGTTTGGCGAAAAATGAACAACTTGGAAAACGTTTTCCTAAATATGATAATTTGTATTACTTAAAATAATTAGTCAATGAAAAATATTTTTATTATCAACACCAATTCATGTTTAAACATTTCATGGACAATGAAATATTTTCATTTATTCATTTTTGTAAGCCATACAAGCATCATTTTTAAGAAAATGTATTTCAAGTCATTCATTTTCCGCAAAATAAACAGAACCTTAGAAAAAGAAAACTATTGAAATTTTTACAGTTGCTTTAATGTGGGAAATGTTTGTCAAGTTCAACTGAGGTTACCATCAGAATTGACAATTTTGATCCGTGCCATTTAAGTCTACAGTCTTTAACACCATAGATTTAAATGACTCCTTAAATATCACAAGTATATACAATTTGCATATACTATACAAAAATCCAATGTGGTACTCTAAGAAACCTTTTTCTATTTGTCCTCAAATGTTTGAGAGATGGCTAGATGCATTACCTTTATATGTGTATATAGATTTATTAGGTGTGATCGGTTACAAAATGGCTAGATTTTAGATTAAAACCTGAACTTACCTAGTCATAGTCCATTCTCATTTTTTGAAACTGGGAACCAGCATCAAACCAGATAGACCGGTTCAAGACCAACTTGGGAACCAGGCCTAAATTTAAGTAATATGATTATTATTTTAAGAAGACATACCATTAGCAATCTGTAACATAGTGGTTGAGGCATTGATAGATTTCCTAGGCTTTCCAAGTTCGTAACCCATTTCCAAAAAAGAGCTAAAAACCGGAGTCTATCTGGTCCCCATGTGAACTAGCCTAACCGGTTGGATAAGCTCAATTCCCAGGTTAAATCAGCCTGGTTGTTCCCTCCAAAGATTTATAGTTTTGAGTAATATAAAATAGAGATTGCAATAGAGTCACCAAATTTTAATGCCACTTAAATTTTAATTAATAATTTAGATAATGGATTTAATTGGAGACATAAAAGTGAAGTTAATGTTCAACTTCGCAATTAAGCGATAATTAATTTTTTTGCAGAGTAGGCAGCTACTTCTATGGAGAAATCAATTCTACGAAACTTCATTCCTAGATGGTACACTTAGAGGCAATACTTAAGGGGGCTATATAATTATGTACTTATATAGATTAATGTAACATGGAAGAGTGATGATAGATGGTCCGAGAATATAGTCGAAATCTTGAGCGAACTGAGGTGTCGTTCAACACAGTTACAACTCTGCCCTTGATTGTTGAATGGAAGATCCTGCTTTTTAATTGGCCAGAGTGGAATTTAATTTTACCACCGTAGAATTGCCAAGCCGTGCATTGAGTAAGACTCCATTTATAGAACGGTGGCTTCAGGCATGGTCAGATGGTTGTAAATTGTAATATTTGATTTAAAAAGAAAAAGAAAGCAAAGCAAAAGGGTTGAAAAGTCAATAAAGAAGCTACAGTGGACTTCAATTTATAAAAGGGGACCGAGAGCTTGCGGTAGAGAGAAAAAGAAGGAAAGGAAAGAAAGAGGAAAGAAGAAGAAGAAAGGGAAAGAGAAAGAAGAGAAGTTTCACACATAGTCGCCACAGATGTCTCATCAAGCCGATTCAACATCAATTCACAACATCCGGTAAGTGCTCGCGCCTCTCGTTCGTCCAATCGAAAAAGTTTTCCGGGTTAGAGCTAATATTTTGGAATTATGTGTTATTTGAGTGGCGAAATCCGATTTTTGAGTCATTGAGCTATGAATATATATAGAATTGGTAGCTTAGGGTATCGTGGAGCCGTAGAATTTTACGGATCTTGATTTGGACTTACGGTTTGCCTAATATGAATTTTTGAAGTTGGCCGTGCAAGGTGAATAGTACGTGACCAGTGGCTTTTAGGCCGATTTTTATCGGTTTTCAACTCGATTTTGGGATGGCCAAGTTGAGGTTCTTGTAATGCTCTGAATGGGCTTTCTATTGACTATAAGCTCGCTTGAAACGGGATTCGGTGGATGAATTTATGGTGTGATCAAGTTTCGCGCTCAAGCTTCGCATCTTGAACGGTTTGGATAAAGGTTAATACCACGAAAAATCCTAAATTGGTACACTTGTGATAGATTTACCCAAAACTATTTTTTTAACTACAAAAAACTTCAAACTGATATATCTGTGACAATTTTATCCCGAACTATTTTTTTGACCACTAAAAACCCCAAACTGGTACACTTGTAATAATTTTACCCCGAACTAATTTTTTAATATTATTTTATATTTTTTCGAATTTTTTTAGTTTTTCTTTTTTTTTTCTTTTTCCTTTCCTTTTCCTTTTTTTTTGCCTTCATCCTCTTTATTTTCAACTTTTGACCGGTCACCAGTCCAGCAATCGGCCGAGGCGAGGCCGGCCCCATCGGCCATTGGCAAGGCCGGCCCCACCGACCATTGGTGAGGCCGACCTCGCCGGCGGCCGGCAGGGCCAACCTTGCAGGTAGAGGTTAAAGATAAAGAAGATGCAGGAAAAGAAAAAGAAAAAGAAAATAAAAACTAAAAAAATTCGAGGCCAGAGGTTGAAGATAAAAAAGATGAAGGAAAAATGAAAAAGAAAAGAAAAGAAAAATTTGAAAATTTGAAAAAATTCGAAAAAATAAAAAATAATATTAACAAATTAGTTCGAAGTAAAATTGTCACGAGTGTACCAGTTTGAGGTGTTTTATGATCAAAAAAATAGTTTGGGGAAAAATTATCACAGATGTACCAATTTGGAGTTTTTTGTGGTTAAAAAAATAGTTCGAGGTAAAATTGTCATAGATGTACCAGTTTGAGATTTTTTATGGTAAAAAAAAAATAGTTCGAGGTAAATTTGTCACAAGTGTACTAGTTTAGGGTTTTTCGTGGTATTAATCCTTTGGATAATCGCTTTAGACAAGCGATTTGTGGGCGCCTTTAAGTTGTCTCATTAGCATTTAAGCATCATTTAGTCGTTTGGTAGTTATTGTAGTATTTTACTTAGTTTTGACGTCGATTCTCGTTTAATTGTTAGGATTACGAGATCGTCGGTTTGAGTGAGCGTCGTTGTTTGATTTTTGGGGATTCTAGGTGAATGGTACATCTCTTCTTTGATTTTATAAAAATCATATCTCAAAGAAATTATGATTCAATATTGAACTTAAAAGAGCATTTTGTTACATAAATCGGGATCGAGCATTTACTACTTTTTAGTATTTGAAAATGATTTGGGAATCATTTTTGTAAACGTATTATGAAAGGATACATTTGTATATTGCGTTACAAACTAGTTTATGAAATGAGTTCGGAAATTATTTAAGGAATGCTCTACGAAATGTATTTCTGGCGGATGAGTCGCATTGTGAGAAAGTTATTTGTTTGGTTTGTGAAATATATTCTGAATTGGATTTCTGATATTGAATGATGATTGTTTGATACTCAATATGACTGTAAACCATTAAGGGGTTTTGGATGTATACATACCGGGTTTAGGATATCCTTTTGGGCCAAGTCACCGGCTTTGTAGGTGGAGACCTTGCCAAGAGGGGAATCATGGTAGCCTTATCACAAGACTTTGTGTCGTGACCATAGCTTGATATTGAGCAATAGATTAGTTTAATGGAATGGACTATCGACATATGATGTGATATGAGAGTCATCAATGGAATAGACCATTGATATGTGATTTGAGATTAGTCAATGGAATGGACCATTAATGTGATTTTTAATAGAGATTGATCGATGGACTTGACCATTGATGTTTATGATGATTTAAATGAGTATTTTTGAATTGTATAAAACTTGTTGAAATGAAACAACTTTTATGTGACTCAATATGTAGTTTATATCTTGAGTTTGGCTCTTGAAATTCTGCTATGACTTTATGTATTCATGCATAGTGATTGCTCGATCTGTTTAGAAGAGATACGCACTGCTTATTGAGCTGTAGTTGCTCACCCCTCTTTTCCCAATCTTTTCAAGTTTTTGATTGGTAGCCGATAGAGCGAGAGTGATATCACGGGGATTTTTGGGTGGTCTGAGGCAGCGTCCTTCGGGAGGAAGAACGGCCGTGTCATCCTCATCTTGGTAGGTTTCAGGGTGTAACATAAATGACAAATGGAGCGGTCCGAAAATAGAATTTGCTACATTCAAACCTAGCACTTGAGAAGATAGATGAAAAATAAATTCACCAAAACATAATTTTGGTCTAATATCATCAAAAACCCTAAACTTGTAGGTCCATATCACATTTACCCCAAATTAATTTTTCTATCACAAAAACACCCAAACTAACACACTTATGTCATATTTACCTCAAACTAATTTTTATGTCACTAAAAATCCCGAACTAGTACACTCATGTCACATATATCCCAAACTAATATGCCCGTGCCACATTTACCCCAAATTGTAGTAAATCTAAGATTTTTGAAGGGTAAATGTGACACGGGTGCATTAGTTTTGGGTAAATGTAACACAGTTGCAAAAGTTTTAGATTTTTCATGACATAAAAATTAGATTAGGTTAAATGTGGCACGTGTGTATTAGTTTGATAAGTGTACTAGTTCAAGAGTTTTGTGACACAAAATTTAATTTGGGTAAATATGGTATATGTATAATAATTTGGAGTTTTTTGTGGTATTAACCTAAATTTTTTTTTAGCATCAGGGACTTCAATCCTTGATCGAGCCACTAGATTTCTAGTTTCATCCACTAAGATACCAAGTGCGGACGCCTAGTCCCTAGGTCCTTTCATACTTCAAGTTCAACATCAGCGCCAGTTCAGTTAGCCGATGACTAGTTTTGGTGACGCGAGTAAAATGGCCTGATTTCAAGAGACCTACATTCAAAATATGGTGGGCGATTGCAACCTCCTAACATACTTAAGTAGAAGTGGAAGCAGCTCGTTTGCATCGTCCATAGGAAAGATTAAATGTTATGACACCGAACTGCTCCTTACGTGAATATTCAATGGGAAAATTACATTGAGAGAGAGGCCACTTGGGAGCGCAAAAGGAGGCAAGGTCCAAATATGCTCATTTATTTGAAAGTTGAGGTATGTCAAATTTCAAGAATGCAATATAGTAGAGTGTAATATATGGGCCTTAAAACTTCAAAAATTTAACTAAGCCAGCCCCTCGGCCCGATTATAATTGCAAAAGAATAAAGAGAGATGAAACCGAGGAAGCACGAAACAAAAGAGAAAAAGCTACATGTGCGCACTTCGAACATTTTGACAAGTAGGATTAACTCCGTTTTGTAATGCCCGATAAAAATTCAAACCCTCTATTCATTTAATCGAAGGAACTTTCGTAGTTGAGTTGTAAATTTGGATCCTTATAGTTTTAGTTTGCTAGGTCGGTTAAATTTAGGTTTTTTTAGTACTTCTAAAAGGCTTTATTTTGACAGTAAGCTCGCTTGAATTGCTTATGCTGTCAGATTTTGCAATTCGAGGTGAGTGATGTTATCTCTTTTATAAATTTTTGAACTCATGTATTAAAAGTGATGGTGGTTCGGTATATTATGAATTAAGAAATAGCATATTTGTTGCATAAAAGCCAAATCAGATATTATTGCTTTTTGATTATTTACAAATGTTTTGAGAAACCTTTTATGAAAAATATTGTGAAAGCTTATATGTATTGCTTTGCAAATCTAGTTTATGAAATGAATTTTGCAATAATTTGAGAAATGCTTCACAAAAGGTATATATTGATTGTTGAAGAGAGTTGTGAAAGGTTATCTTTTGGTTAGGGAATCGGATATATGATATAGATTTTGGATTTGCTTTGTGGGTTATTGGAGGGTGAGTTAAGGGTTTATGCTCTCGAATTTATGTTTAGAACCCATTGTAGGATTGAGTATGCACACTCTTTTCAAGATGTTCTTTTAGGCTGAGCCATTAGCTGATATAGATGGAGACCTAGTCAAGGGAGAATCTTGGTCACCTTTGTCACGTGGCGTTAAGCGTAACCATAATTAGACATTGAGCACTAGATTGATCAATAGAATGGACTGTTAATGTATGATTTGATGAAGATTAATAAATGGAATAGACCATTGATGTATGATTTAATAATATTAATTGATTTGATCGGTGTAAACTATTGTTGAAGTGATATAACTCATCTTTTATATTGTACGTATATTATATACTGGATTTGGAATAAATGAATTATACTATTTTATAAAGGGTTAATACCACGAAAAACCTCAAACTGGTACACCCGTGACAATTTTATCTCAAACTGATTTTTTGATCACCAAAAATCCCAAACTGGTACACCAGTGATAATTTTAGCCTTAGTTTATTTTTGTTAAATTTTACTATCAAATTGCTTTGTTAAATGACACGTAGCATTTGACTAATGTGTCAGTTTTATGTTTTACCTTTCATTTTTCATAGGTGTACCAGTTTGTAATTTTTTTTAGGCCCAATTCCAAAAAAAACCCTCAACTTTATACTTTGTCCCAAACATACCCTGAACTTTTTTTTGTGTCAAGAAAAACCACCAACTTTTCTCTAAGTCCCAAATCTACCCTCCCGTCCAAAAAAAAAATTAAAAAAAATAACAGAGACCCGGTAGCTGCGGCGTTGGCCAATCCTTCGCCAGTGGCCGCCGCCACAGCCGCCGGGAAGGAGCGGCGGCCCTCGCCTAGGCCTTCTCGAGGGCCGGCGAGGGTCGCCTGCCCCAGGTGAGCCGCCGGCGAGGCCGTGCAGGCCCCGATCTGGGGCAAGGGTCGTGCCCTCCCCCAGATCGGGGGCTGCACGCCCTCGCCGGCGGCTCGCCCGGGGCCGACGAGGGCCGCCGGCCCTCGAGAAGGCCCGGGCGAGGGTCGCCGGCACCGAGCGAGCCGACGGCGAGGCCGTGCAGGCCCCGATCTGGGGCGAGGGTTCTCACGCCCCGTACCCCACTAGAACGCAACATCCCGTCATGGTCGATTATGGTGCAACGCTCCCAGGAAGTGTCGCCGACTCACACCCATACAGAGCTCAAGCACAAGCGGAAGTATAAAATAAATAAACCCAGACAATTACAATATGAGCCAAGGATAGCCATATAACAATCAACATAGAAAATATGTACATACTTATATTACTATTTTAAGACTTTTTTTACAGTGTTCACTCCAACCAAAAGGAAACACTAACAGCTGGGAATAACCAAATAGCAACTTCTTGGTTCTGCTCCGCTTCCACCGGTGTGCATGCTCGACGACTGTCGGATAAAATGCGGTATTCCAAAAAGTTGTGGTGACCTCGGCATCCTATTGCTGGGGGTCTGAAAATGTTTCGATTTACACAACCATGAGACGAATCTCAGTGAGTTCAATCCCTAAACCTAGGCTAGGCTAGCATGCAATCTCCTGATCAAAAACGAATATTTAAAATCATAACACAACCATAATCATACAATTCTCTGACCCGCAGGTTGGACAGTTCGATATATAAAAATTATGGCACGTACGTGGCACACACAGTCACACGTACGCCAAACACATGCTCATGCACCGAGTCTCACCCTCTCACGTGCTAATCAATGCATGTTTGTGCATGCAAATGTTACTGGCATGTCATGCGCATTTCTTTGACCCATCGGGCCACACTGGCACACTTGCCCAATTCATTATTATTACGACTCGAGTCATCAATTTTTCACGGCCCGATGCGTCTAGCCTGCTTCAAAGTGCATGAGGCGCAGCAACCGATCTGGCCTAGTGTTTCTAGCCTGCTTCAAAGTGCATAAGGCGCAACACTGTTCTCCTTGAGAACCAGAGCCTGCTTCAAAGTGCATGAGGATGGTCGCCTTCCGCACGTATTGGGCATCGTCCTGCTTCAAAGTGCATGAGGACGGTATCGACCTGAAGGTCCTTAGGTGATCACACAATTCATTATTATCTGAACCCAGCGTATAACGCTTTGGGGTATTTAAGGTAATCACATACTCATGGCAGACACGCACTCTCGCACAATTTTCATCACATGCCTCACTCTTGGCATACGAAATGCATGTCCATGTTATGCAATGCAATGCACCATGAGCACCAATATAATTCAGACACCCAATGTCATAACACGTGCTTAATTGGCCCAATTAATACCATGTGGCCTAATGTGCGTTTCACAAATCAGTAATTCATTGTAGACCAAACAATGGCCAGTCGCACTCCACAAAAATAGCCACACCACATACGATATAGCAGTACGGAATCAACAACAATTAAGCACAATTGACATACAATCAGTCAACCCAGGCATACTCGGCAATTTCACCGACGACCTCCTAAATTGATCAACTAATCCAATTTCTCTCCCCAATAAATCCTCAATTGTTCACCACAAATTTCCCGATATATATTCTACCAGTCAATCCTCAACCCAGTTTAAAAAACACACTGATACCATCTAAGCCAGTCTAAATGTACTGATAATACCTAAACCAGTCCAAAAAAATGCATTATTAGTCCTAATCTGGGTTTAGGAATTTTACTCACCTAATCCAAGGTCATGACGACGGGGAATGGCGGCCGATTACTGGTGAACAGTGCAACCGACGGCGGAAGTCCCGAGCGGCGACGGCGTACGGATCGGGATGAACAGTACCGCCGTACGGGGACGTGTGAACAGTACCACTTTTACGGACGCTGGGAAACGGTGGCCGGCGAGATGCCGGTCACGGAGGCGACATCCGTACGGTCCGACGTGAACAGTGCCCCCTGTACGGACGGTGAACAGTAACCATACGGACACTGTACGGCCGGGCTGGATGGCGACGTATGGAGGTGCTGGATGACCGGGTGTCGACGGAACGGCGATCGGAGCTCCGGCGAAGCTCCGGCGAAGCTCCGACATTACTGTTTGCGGATCGGGAAAGAGAAAAGGAGAGAAATAAGGCTATTTTGGACAAAAATCGGGGCTGTGGTGGCTGCACAGAGGTGGAAATGGTTGCTGGTGGTGCTAGCTTGGTGGGGGCAGCTCTGGTTGGTACTGTTCCGGCGTGAACAGTACCAGAAATGGCAGAAACGGGACTACAGAACCAACAACGGAAGAGGAAGAAGGGGAAAATGAGAAGGAAATTTGCTGAAGCTGGTCTGGTCTACACGTGAGTGTGAGAGAGAGAGAGATATCTAGTCAAACATTGTAGACTAGGGTGCCAAGTGTCAAAAATCCAAAGCCTTAGACACTTTTGCCCCTAATCCAAAGGCCCATATTTGTTCTAATCCATAAAAGCAAGGGTAGAATGGTCATTTGCCCTTAACCATGGTTGACCAGACCTGGTTTAGTCTTAACTAACCTTGGTTAATCCCAAAATTAAATCCAAATTTCGGAATTAATTAAAAATGGCTTAGGGGCATTTTTGTAATTTTCCGACCCAGAACTGAAATTTTAATTTTTGCACATACGCGTTTCATATATGCGTGGCCAACCTAAAATGGTGTCGGAATCACGAAATTCACTTTTTAAGCCCTCGAAAATCAATTGCGAAGTTCTGGGAATAAAATAATATTATTTTTCTCATTTTTGTCGAAATTTCACTTTTTGTCCGTAACGACTCCCGGTGTGCTTGGCCGCCCAAAAATGGCATCTCCCTCGAAAAATAACATCAAACGGCCTTAGAATTAAATACCGGCACCCACAGGGGCAAAATCGTAATTTTTCACCCCCGGACCGAAATTTCAACTTTCACTCATACTAACTCCAAATGCCAAATGTGTGTGGCCAGTGTAATATGACGTCAGAATCGTGAAAATGGTCCTTTTAGCCTTCAAAAATCAATATCGAAATCCGGGCCCAATTTCTTGAATAAACTCGCTAAACTTTCAATTTTAGGGTCTCTCACTGATGGGCGGCTATTTAGAAGTTACGCGTATCAACTTAGGGCTATCCGTGTCTTAATGGTCTCGATCATTGAGAGAATAATGAATTATCACTAGTTCCAGAGGTCACGATCGTTCGGTTCAGGTTCAGGACTGGTTGGCCACGTGTATTTTCGGTCTTGTAAAATCACCTGCGTCCCTATTATACATCACTGGCCTTAGCCAAACCCAATCCATTACCCTTTCCTATGATTGGCCCACGTTGGCCTAAAATATTCCCTCAACCTCTCTCGTGATCGGTGTCCGTTTCACGATAGGGTCCCCGGTCCACGTACAGTTTTCTAGTTAGCCATGCCCCATTGGTTAGTATCCCGAGAGTGATAAGCTCTGGATGAGACTTACTAAAATGAAATGCGAATTAATATCAGTTTTATTGATCTCCGGAATTATATTGAAATTCGAGCTGTTATAATTCTTCTCCTCTTACAAAAATTTCGTCCTCGAAATTTGTAATCTCCTCTCACTCCTCAAACAAGTGGGGGTGCTGATGTCTCATAGCTTCTTTGCTTTCCCACGTGGCACCTTCTGTTCCATGGTATTCCCAAACAGCTTTGACCATCGGGATCGTCTTGTTCCTCAGCACCCGTTCTTTTCTATCCTCAATCCTGACTGGTCTTTCTACATACGACACTTTATCGTCTACTTCTATTTCTTCATATCTCAGAATGTGGGTCGGGTCTGGCTCATACTTCCTCAACATCGACACGTGGAAAACATTGTGTACTTGGGACAAGTTCGGCGACAAAGCAAGCCGGTAAGACATATCACCAGTGTTTTCCAGAATCTCAAATGGTCCGACATACCTTGGACTGAGCTTTCCTTTCTTACCGAATCGGGATAATCCCTTCATAGGCGACACTTTGAGGAACACATGATCTCCAACTTGAAATTCCAAGGGTTGTCGTCTCCGATCAGCATAACTTTCTGTTGGCTTTGTGCTATTTTCGGCATTTCTCGAATAATTTCGATAGCCTCCTTAGTTTGCTGAGCTAACTTTGGATCCGTAATACTTCGTTCACCAATTTCGTCCCAACACACCGGTGTCCTATATGCCTTGCCATATAAGGCCTCAAACGGTGCCATCTGAATGCTTTGCTGATAACTATTATTATAGGCAAACTCCACCAAGTGTAATTGTTCCTCCCATTTGCCTTGGAAATCTATTACACAAACTCTCAACATATCCTCCAGGGTTTGAATGGTCCTCTCAGACTGGCCATCTGTTTGTGGATGGTATGCCATACTCAACTGTAACTTCGTTCCTAAGGCCGTTTACAAACTTTTCCAAAAGTTGGCCGTAAATCTCGGATTACGGTTCGAAGTGCTAGTTACTGGTACTCCATGCAACCTCACGATCTGTCTCGCATACAAGTCTGCATATCTTTCCAACTCAAAGTCCTTTCGCACAGCCAGAAAGTGCGCTGGATTTAGTAAGCCGATCTACTATCACCCATATAGAGTCGTGCCCTCTCTGACTTCTCGGTAATCCCGTTACGAAATCCATTGTGATATGTTTCCATTTCCATTCAGGGATTTCTAATGGTTGCAATAGTCCTCCGGGCTTGCAATGTTGTGCCTTCACTTGTTGGCACGCCAAACACTTGGCCATATGCCTGGCCACATCAACCCTCATTCCATTCTATCAGTAATGTTATTGCAAGTCCTAACACACATTAGTGCTACTCGGGTGGACATTATATTTACTATGGAAATTTCCATTCAAATTTTTTTTCTCCTCAAGTTTCGCCTCATCGAGTACACACAATCATTCCTAGAACCTCAAGATTTATATCCCCGAATACATGGAAATCTGATTTCCGCTTATCGGCATGTATCTCAATGACTCTTTTGAATCTCATGATCCACATATTGCCATTCCTTGTTTTGGGCCTAACTTTCTAAACTAATCCTTAAGGCGGTCAGCAGATTCAACATTCGGTTCACCTTAAATTTAACTTTCGAGTCCCTGAGCCTGTCCGACAAGGCTCACTCTCTAACCATCATATACGCCATCCTTGACTCACGACTTAACATATCCATTACTCATCTAGCCCTTCCATGGCGACACCAGTCATCGCAATCAATTTTCTGTCATGCATCAGATAAATCATCTCGTACGGTCTCAACTGGAGCGACGCATATGCTACAACTCTACTATGTTACGTCAATGCACACTCTCAAGTTTTCTTAGTAAAGCATCACCATAGACCTCGAATCCTCCTGGTCCAAGTTGAATATTCAATACCGAGGCAATTATTAGCTTACGCTTCAGCTCTTGGGAACTCCGTTCCCCTAATCATTCCATTCAGACTAGTATCCTTCTCGATTAGTCGTGCCCAGAGCACAGTCATTGACGAAAAATTCCTCCACAAAACATCGATGATTGTCAGCCACATCTACGACACTTCAAACCTCAGTTATCGGCATCAGTCCTGGCCACTTAGTTATTACCTCAACCTTAGTCGGGTCCGTGAAAGTTCCATCTTCCGAGGTTATACGTTTAGGGGACGCAACTCCATCGAGCCAAAGTTCGCACTTGTCATACTTAGTGTGGAGTGCGTGTTCTCTCTCAAGGTTCGCAACATCTCAGTTAGACTTGCTTCTTACTTCTAGGCTCCTCAAGTCTCCCAAATCATCATCAACGAAAATCATTACGAACTAATTCCATAATTCTTGGAACACTCGATTCATTAGGTCCACAGAAGCAATAAGGCATCCTTTAGACCAATAGGCATTAATATGAATGCATGGTGCCCATACCTCATCTGTTAAACCGTCGTAATTATATCTTCCTTTCATATCCTTAACTGAAAATTCCAGTTCATAATACAATCTTAGGAATATTTTTCTTTCGGAGTCTCCATTGGTGACATCAAGTCCGTGGTTCAATCTCGGAGAACACTGTGGTCCTTATAGTTGATTAGATAAATCATCGATCCTCGGCAGTAGGTACTTACTATTTACCGTTGACTGGTTCAACTGCCGGTAGTTTACGTATCATCTCGATGTTCCGTCCGTTTTCTTCATACATAATATAGGAACTCCCCATGGGGACACACTAGGGTGGATAAAATTTTACCCACGGGTCCTTACATTTGGACTTTCAATTCCTTTAATTTCCAACAAGGACATTTAATACTATCTCCTTGAAATTAATTCCACTCCGGGGTCAATTCTTTCATGATTCCACTTCCCGTTCTAGTGACAACCCAGCAATTTCTAAGGAAAGACCTCGGAGGTTACACACCTCATTTATTCTTCCAACTTTAATTCCGTCATAGTCAGGTCAACCACATTCACCCCGTATCCTTTGCAACTATTATCGGATATCTAGTCACCTCAAACGAGGGTATTCAAGGAATCGAGATTCCTCCTCGACTTTCTTGAAGATCAAACCTAAGACATCCAACCGGGTTGAATTGTGTCGTCCTATAGCTGCAATCTGTAACGGCATTCCGTCTTATTAGCCAATCCATTCCAATTTTCAAATCAAAGTTGTACCTAACAAACACTGTCAGGTCGATACTCTTTTCCCTACTCCCAGTCACTATCTCATAGTTATGACGCCCCAATGACATTAACACCTTATCATTCGAAAAGGGGTTCGTCATACCAAGCGTGGGTGCAAGCGCCATAAGCTTAGTCCTAGTCGATCGAACAAATTCTCCAAGTTTCCACCCTTACTGTAGATCATCAAAACGATTCGGTTAATGGTTCGGCTTTCTAATATCCTTCCAAGTCAGTGGGACAAATCGCCTGTTTCCCCGTTATCTGCCTCTACCCGAAGTGGCGGTTATCCTTAATTTGAGCAAATCACTATCCAAAAGTCGTTGCACTTTCCAATTGATCTCGCTCTATCACCTGAGTTCGTTCATACACTTCCCTATCATTCTTGATGTTTCATGAGATCATTAGTCTTCAAAGATCCAACTTCAGTCCATCTCGGAATTTCTGAATCTTGTCATGTGGATTCTCAATCAGCCAAGCGGACTCCGTTTCATATCGTTCCACAATCATCTGCCCTCGACATAATCACATAAACTCTGTCAATCCCCTTTTCTTGGGCATTTTCCGGGAAACATTTTTCCCCATAGAATTTCTCAATAACATGGTCCAAGCTTGGATTGTACTCATCGAGGATATCCTATCCCTGGTGGTCTTCCACTCATACTTTGTGTCCATTTATAGTTAGTACACTGCCAATATTACTTTCTCAGCCTCGATGTACCCCAACATGTCAAGGCTTTCTCAACTTCCGCTGCCCATTTTGGTCCAGCCTTGGGGTCACCCTTACTATTGAATTCAAGAAAGTTCAACTCGAATAGTCATTCCATCAATTGGTGCACTTGTCTATTGACCACTACTTGCACTTGGCCTAACTGGCATTATTCCCATTAACAGCAGCAATCGCTGCAACCTCAACAACTTGGGCAATAACGACGCTCCCTTCCTAAGCTTGCCTACCCACACATTCCCCTTTTCCTATAGAGCTTGAGTTACAACCTCTAATCTTAGGTTTCGGTTTCATGGCCTATAGCACTCGACTACTCTTGGGCTTCCTTACCCCTCATTTGGTCATTCTTGCAATCTCACCGATCACCTACCTGTTATAACCCCCTAAGAGATTAGAGACTTAAACCAATCTAACCAATCTAAGGTCCTAGGCAGGTATCACAACACAGTCAAGCAACCAGCATGCGACCTAGCACAAACAACATAAGACCTCCAACAAAAGGGTACACGTACTCACCTCAGGTCCTGCCGCACCTGCATTTCATGGGTCAAATCACACCAAGCAACCAAGACACGAACAGTCAGGAGATGCATGTAGAACACGAGGTCACCCTACTGGCTACCTAGGTTCTCATCGCTCCTTATCACTCCAGACTTCGACCTAATTGGACCGAGCAGACCTTGCTCTGATACCAATTCAAGAGGGGATGTCTCGCTCCGTACCCCACTAGAACGCAACATCCCGTCACGGTCGATTATGGTGCAACGCTCCCAGGAAGCGTCGCCGACTCACACCCATACAGAGCTCAAGCACAAACGGAAGTATAAAATAAATAAACCCAGACAATTACAATATGAGCCAAGGATAGCCATACAACAATCAACGTAGAAAATATGTACATACTTATATTACTATTTTAAGACTCTTTTTATAGTGTTCACTCCAACCAAAAGGAAACACCAATAGTTGGGAATAACCAAATAGCAACTTCTTGGTTCTGCTCCGTTTCTACTGGGGTGCATGCTCGACGACTGTTGGATAAAATGCGATATTCCAAAAAGTGGTGGTGACCTCGGCATCCTATTGCTGGGGGTCTGAAAACGTTTCGGTTTACACAACCGTGAGACGAATCTCAGTGAGTTCAATCCCTAAACCTAGGCTAGGCTAGACTAGCATGCAATCTCCCGACCGAAAACGAATATTTAAAATCATAACACAACCATAATCATACAATTCTCTAACCCCACAGGTTGGACAGTTCGATATATAAAAATCATGGCACGTACGTGGCACACACAGTCACACGTACGCCAAACACATGCTCATGCACCGAGTCTCACCCTCTCACGTGATAATCAATGCATGTTTGTGCATGCAAATGTTACTGACATGTCATGCGCATTTCTTTGACCCATCGGGCCACACTGGCACACTTGCCCAATTCATTATTATTACGACTCGAGTCATCAATTTTTTACGGCCTGGTGCGTCTAGCCTGCTTCAAAGTGCATGAGGCACAGCAACCGATCTGGCCCAGTGTCTCTAGCCTGCTTCAAAGTGCATGAGGCGCAACACTGTTCTTCTTGCGAACCAAAGCCTGCTTCAAAGTGCATGAGGATGGTCGCCTTCCGGACGTATCAGGCATCGTCCTGCTTCAAAATGCACGAGGACGGTATCGACCCAAAGGTCCTTAGGTGATCACACAATTCATTATTATCTGAACCCAGCGTATAACGCTTCGGGGTATTTAAGGTGATCACTTACTCATGGCAGACACGCATTCTTGCACAATTTTCATCACATGCCTCACTCTTGGCATACGAAATGCATGTCCATGTTATGCAATGCAATGCACCACGAGCACCAATATAATTCAGACACCCAATGTCACAACACGTGCTTAATTGGCCCAATTAATACCGTGTGGCCTAATGTGCATTTCATAAATCAGTAATTCATTGTAAACCAAACAATGGCCAGTCGTACTCCACAAAAATAGCCACACCACATACGATATAGCAGTACGGAATCAACAACAATTAAGCACAATTGACATACAATCAGTCAACCCGGGCATACCCGGCAATTTCACCGACGAGCTCCTAAATTGGTCAACTAATCCAATTTCTCTCCCCAATAAATCCTCAATTGTTCACCACAAATTTCCCGATATAAATTCTACCAGTCAATCCTCAACCCAGTTTAAAATACACACTGATACCATCTAAGCCAGTCTAAATGTACTGATAATACCTAAACCAGTCCAGAAAAATGCACTATTAGTCCTAATCCGGGTTTAGGAATTTTACTCACCTAATCAAAGGTCACGACGATGGGGAATGGTGGCCGATCACTGGTGAACAGTGCAACCGACGGCGGAATTCCCGAGCGGCGATGGCGTACGGACCGGGATGAACAGTACTGCCGTACGGACGCGTGAACAGTACCACTTGTACGGACACACTGTACGGACGCTGGGAAACAGTGCCCCGCGAGATGCCGGTCACGGTCGGGTGTCGACGGAACGGCGTCAGAGCTTCGGCGAAGCTCCGGCGTTACTGTTTACGAACCGGGAAAGAGAAAAAGAGAGAAACAAGGTTGTTTTGGACAAAAACCGGGGCTGTGGTGGCTGCACAGAGGTGGAAATGGTTGCTGGTGGTGCTGGCTTGGTGGGGCTAGCTCCGGCTGGTACTGTTCCGGCGTGAACAATACCATAAATGGCAGAAACGGGACTACATAACCAAAAACGGAAGAGGAAGAAGGTAAAAATGAGAAGGAAATCTGCTGAAGCTGGTCTGGTCTGCACGTGAGTGTGAGAGAGAGAGAGATATCTAGTCAAACATTGTAGACTAGGGTGCCAAGTGTCAAAAATCCAAAGCCTTAGACACTTTTGCCCCTAATCCAAAGGCCCATATTTGTTCTAATCCATAAAAGTAAGGATATAATTGTCATTTGCTCTTAACCATGGTTGACCAGACCTGGTTTAGTCTTAACTAACCTTGATTAATCCCAAAATCAAAATCCAAATTTCGGAATTATTTAAAAATGGCCTAGGGGCATTTTCGTAATTTTCCGACCTCGAACCGAAATTTTAAGTTTTGCACATACGCGTTTCATATATGCGTGGCCAACCTAAAATGGTGTCGGAATCACGAAATTCACTTTTTAAGCCCTCGAAAATCGACTGCAAAGTTCCGGAAATAAAATAATATTATTTTTCTAATTTTTGTCGAAATTCCACTTTTTATCCGTAACGACTCCCGGTATGCTTGGCCGCCCAAAAATGGCATCTGTCTCGAAAAATAACCTCAAACAGCCTCAGAATTAAATACCGGCACCCACAGGAACAAAATCGAAATTTTTCACCCCCGGACCGAAATTCCAATTTTCACTCATACTAACTCCAAATATGTGTGGCCAGTGTAATATGACGTCAGAATCGTGAAAATGGTCCTTTTAGCCTTCAAAAATCAACATCGAAATCCGGGCCTAATTTCGTGAATAAACTCGCTAAACTTTCAATTTCAAGGTCTCTCACTGATGGGCGGCTGTTTAGAAGTTACGCGTATCAACTTAGGGCTATCCGTGTCGTAATGGTCTCGATCATTGAGAGAATGATGAATTATCACTAGTTCTAGAGGTCACGATCGTTCGGTTCAGGTTGAGGATTGGTTGGCCACATGTATTTTTGGTCTTGTAGAATCACCTGCATCCCTATTATACATCGCTGGCCTTGGCCAAACCCAATCCATTACCCTTTCCTATGATCGACCCACGTTGGCCCAGAATATTTCCTCAGCCTCTCTCGTGATCGATGTCCGTTTCGCGATAGGGTCCCCGGTCCACGTACCGTTTTCTAGTTAGTCATGCCCCATTGGTTAGTATCCCAAGAGTGATCAGCTCTGAGCGAGACTTACTAAAATGAAATGCGAATTAATATCAGTTTTATTGATCTCCGGAATTACATCGAAATTCGGGCTGTTACAAGGGTCGCACCCTCCCCCAGATCGAGGGCTGCACACCTTCGCCGGCGGCGGTCGCCAGCCCTCGAGAAGGCTTAGGCGAGGGCCAGCGAGGGTCGCCGGTCCCCGGCGAGCTGCCGGCGAGGGCGTGCAGGCCCCGATTTAGGGCGAGGGTTGCGCCCTCCCCCAGATTAGGGGCTGCACGCCCTCGCTGGCGGCTCGCCCAGGGCCGACGAGGGCCACCGGCCTTCGAGAAGGCCCAGGCGAGGGTCCCAGATCGGGGCCTGCACGACCTCGCCGGCGGCTCGCCCGAGGCCGGCGACCCTCGCCGGCCCTCAAGAAGGCCTAGGTGAGGGCCGCCACTCCTTCCCAACGGCTGTGGCGGCGGCCACCGGCGAAGGCTTGGCCACCGCCGCAGCTACCGGGTCTTTGTTCTTTTTTTTTTTTCTGGACGGGAGGGTAGATTTGGGACTTAAAGAATAGTTGGTGGTTTTTCTTGAGACAAAAAAAAGTTCAGGGTATATTTTGGACAAAGTATAAAGTTGAGGGTTTTTTTTGGAATTGGGCCATTTTTTTTATGTATTAAACTATTTTAACGAAAACTAATGGAGGGTAAAGTTGTCACAAATATATCAGTTTGGGATTTTTAGTAATCAAAATATCAGTTTGAGATAAAATTATCACAGGTATACCAGTTTGGGGTAAAATTATCATAAGTGTACCAGTTTTGAGTTTTCGTGGCATTAACCCTTTTATAAATGTGCATAGTAGATGTTTAATCTATTTAGAAGAAATATGTGCTATTCACTAGACTGTGGTTGTTCATATTATTTATCTCAAATACTTTTTATGTTCTTCAAGTAGCAAATAGGGCAAGAGTATTGCATTATTAGCGGAAAATTTTGATAGTGGAATTTTGGGTATGAGTTTAGATAATTTAATATGTTTGAAATTACTTGTTCGTCGAGTTGTTAGTTTCGGACATCTTTGGTGAATTTTAGAAATTCTCATGCCGTAACAAACTGTCTATTTTATCAAATATATTTTTTTGTTGGTTAGTGTTTAAGATTACGGCCTTCAATGGCTTGATTTCAACGTTAGACCCAGTTGCTAGGACGCACGTAGAGTCAGTGACCACGGTGGAGGTAGAAGCGAATTTTTTGAAATGACTTACATACGTTGATTTGCCGAGAAAAAAAGGCTACTATAATATATTTTATTCCATTTTTCATTGTCTAACACTGCTTATAAAAACGAGTCCGTTTTCATAATTGTCTACTTGAAGTTCCAAAATTCTTTACCTTTTTAAAAACCAAATGGGAAAAAGCCACAAAAAAATTCCAAACCATGCTTATTATGATACATTTACAATAAACTTTTTTTTGTGACATCAAAAACTCTAAACTATACTCACTATAACACATTCACCCTAAACTTTTTCGTGTGACATAAAAAGTCCTAAACTTATACCTATACGACACATTTACCCAATGTCAATGTTCCTTCAAATAATTTTTTAGCCAAAACAATGTCACTTTTATTATACTTAAGTAACGTGAGTGTCATATCAACATTATTTACTTTATGGTGTCCATATAGGTAGATTTTAAATAGTTCTCATTGACAGAACTTTGAGAAAGGGTAATGTGTCACACAGGTATAAATTTGGGATTTTTGGTGTCACAAAATAAATTTAGGATAAACGTGTCACAGTGAGTATAATTTGAGATTTTTGGTAGATTTTATCCAAACCAAAAATAATCTTCAGGAATGCATCTACATTTCTATCCTCATTGGCCTTTCTAGTTGCAATGCCCAATCTCGAAACCCAAACATTCGAACTAGGATTTTTGCCATACTGACACAAACTTAAGAGTCTCGAGCTTTTTTATAGCAAGTATGAAAAAATTATTTCTAGCTCATCTTTTTAGGGTTAATACCAAAAAAAATCCTAAACTGGTACACATGTGATAAATTTATCTCAAACTATTTTTTTGACCACAAAAAATCCTAAACTAGTACACCTATGATAATTTTATCCCGAACTATTTTTTTAACCATAAAAAACCCCACACTAGTATACCTGTGACAATTTTACCCCCGAACTAATTTTTTTACCATAAAAAACCCCAAACTGGTACATCTGTGACAATTTTACCCTCCGTTAATTTCTATTAAATTTTACTATCAAATTGCTAAGTTTAATGACACGTGGTAATTGACATGTGTATCGGTTTTGGGTTTTATCACTCTGTTTGTCATAAATTTATCAATTTGTGATTTTTCGTGATATTAATATAATTTAATGGACACTAACAGAGCGTAAATTTACTACAAATGTACCAGTTTGAGATTTTTAGTGGTAAAAAAATTAGTTTTGAGGTAAAATTATCACAGGTATACTAGTTTGGGGCTTTTGGTGGTCAAAAAAATAGTTCGGGATAAAATTGTCACAAGTGTACCGGTTTAGGGTTTTTTGTGATAAAAAAAATAATTCGGAATAAATTTGTCATAGGTATACCAATTTGGGGTTTTTTGTGGTAAAAAAATAGTTCGGGGTAAAATTGTCATAGGTGTACCAGTTTAAGGTTTTTCGTGATATTAACCCTTTTTTTTAATCCAGCCAACATTTGAAAATCGAATTATTTTCCCTGAAAATGCTTATTTTTAAAACATTGCTTTACAAAATGAAAACTTCAACAAAACAAAGGACCTTGATTTATATATGTAAATATCGTTTTTGTATAAATAATGTACAATTTTTTTTATAGTTTTTCTGTTTTTTTCCATTAAAAATAATTTAGATTCTGAAAAGTGAAATTGATCATTCGATTATGCCAAAATGTATACAATAATTACCAAGAAAACTAAATTTGAGAAGAGAAATTTAAGAAAATAAACGTGGCTGCCGTACTGTACTTGATTTCTATCTTGGTTCCGTGAAGGCAAATTGGTAACTTAGGGAGAGGCAGCTATGTTGTCAATATTTCGACTTACTTAGTCGGATTGTGTATTATTTCTCTATGTGGAATAAAGTACACCAACAAATTGTTTCACAATTCATAAGTCATCTTTTTTATTCATGTTTATACACTGTATACTCTGCTATTACAGAAGGTTTCATAGAACCGTAGCGAAGATTCATTTGATCTTGATCCTTGTAGACTGAAATAGTACTTCTCTTAATTTGCACGATAGCCTTATGATATCCCATAAATGGCTTGTTACGGGTAAAAGATGGGCACTACTATATGTAAATTTAGGTGCATGGTACATTGGAGGTCCTGTATTTACATATCGATATGATTGAGTCTTTGGATTTTGAAATAACGTAAAGATAAAAAGAAGTGTTTCACCTTACCAAAAAAAAAAAGTGTTTCAAACTTTACCCAAAAAAAAAAAAGAAGTTTTTCAAATCATTGCCATTTGACTCGAACGTGTTCTAAAAACAACCAATATCTTTTTTCCGGTGTATATTAGAAATTTTATAAACTTTATCAACTTGTGAGACCTGCCTGCAAAATTTAATATCTCATTACAAATACATAGATATAAATATCGCTTGTGATTGGTGTACATCACAGTACAAATTGTCCAAAAAATTTCATCAACTTTGGCCCCCCAAAGATTTTTCTTCTCGATTAGTCCCTGGTTACTCTTATATGTTTTCTACAAGACAGTCTCATGCACTCTTGCAATTAAGAAGCTACATTTTGGGTCTTACATTTGATATATCTTCCAAAGGGGGATTTAGCTTTACTACGGACTTACAAGGTGCCTTCATAATAACGAACTTACTAAAAGTACAACCGAAGTGCTAGATGGTCACGGGCATTGACACGACAAGAGCCCGAGCCTGAGCCCGAGCATAATATGCAACATAGATGGATCAGCACGACCCACCATATTAATGGGGTAGACCGTGCACAACACACTTGAGTGCCGACATGATATTATTGCAGGTTCGGCACAGCACTATCCGGATGCCATCACTATGTGGTATAGTCATCAAAACCTTTTAAAAAAAAACTGAAATGGAATTACCAAATATTAGATTTTATGATATTAGCACATCCGTCGGTTTTTTTTCAAGTTCAATGTATATGCCAAACTCTGTCACTGAGACATTTTTTTTAATGCCGTATTTGTTTAATTGATTTTTCTCCCAATTGTATTTTGTGCTTATAATGTTCTCTTGTTAGTATGCGAAGTTATGGTCAGCGGGACCACCGGTGAATCCTCGCATGGAAATTCCTTCATTTCAATATGCCAAAAGGCTATGCCGTAGACGTTCTTGCTTAGCCGAGCCAACCTATATATGACATATAATTTCACAAAAAATATTAAAAAAATAGGAATTACCGTTTTCTTAAGTGAATATTTTAGTATATTTGAAAATAATACCACTGGATCTCTTTAGAGTATCCCATATCATTGATCTATAGGATTTCAATACAGCTGCTATTTATATCATCTCCATTCACCTATCAAATTAAACTTTTTAAGTCATACAATATGATATGGCATTAGAGCCGATTTAGCCCAAATTTATTTTGCTTGTGAGGCTCCCTGTTTATCAATTCTGTATGCCGCTCTAGTCACACATGAGAGAGGGCATGTTAAAACTATTCTAAGTCGCTTGTCTATGGTGTTTCAATGTACCCAATATTTGTGTAGTGTAGTTTCCCTTAATTTATCACTTTAAAAATTTTTAGGCTGGACTTTCAAATCAGACCCATGAATCACACCATGTACTCGCTGCCGAGAGGAGAGCTTAACGATGATGTGAGACTTCAATTTGGTGCTATATCTTGTCAACAATCATGCACGTTTGGTGGCGGGCATGCATTTATTCCTGGAAAGGGGGGGTGATAAAGATGATTGGCAAGGTTTTCAGCGATCACATGGTCGATAACCCCATCACTTTCAGTGGGCACAAAGTGGACTGCCTACATTGGTTAGTGTTAGGTAGTAGTTCACATCGTCATCTTAAAATGGCAGACTTTTCTTTGGTTCGCCATCGCATTACATCATTATGGTGGTTTGGCTTTCTTCAGCTTGCTGCAAAGACTTGCAATATAGCAAAACGCCAAAGCCACGCAAAGGCACCTAACCCTGTCCTTATATAACAAGGGTCAACAAAACCATATTCCATTCACATGCCACATTATATTATTTAGAAAGTTCTGGTTTATATATTGGTTCATCCAGTAAGATGTGGGTATATCAGTATTCATTTCGTCGTTTTGTGACCTCGGAGGGCAAATTCTCATTTTGACCAATGTTCGGTCGTCACAAAAACGAAATTTTTGCTAAAGTAATTCCATGTATACTACAAAAAAAGTTGGTTTTAGAGACGAATTTTGCCACGAAAAATTTGGCAAAATTCTTCGCCAAACAAATTTGCAACGAAATTAGCGACGGAAAAAAATTTGCCGCTAATAGGCTGTCACAAAATTTTGCGACGGAAAATTTGAATTTTCGTTGCTAATTTGCAATGAAAAAAAATTCGTCGCAAAATTTGTCGCTAATTATTCGTGGAAAAATTCGTGGCTAATTTGCGACGAAAAAAATTCGTCCCAAAATTCATCGCTAATTATTCGTGGCAAAATTTGTGGCTAATTTGCCACGAATTATATTCGTGGCAAAATTCGTCGCTAATTTCACTACAAAAAAACAAGGTTTTTGCCACGAAAATTTTGGCAAAATTCATGGCTAAAAGAATTTGCCACGAAATTAGCGAAGAAAAAATTTTCGTCGCTAATTCGGCATCGCAAATTAGCCATGGATTTTTTTCCGTCGCAAAATTCATCGCAAATTCCGTCACTAATTAGAGACAAAAAATTATTCATCGCTAATTTCCATGGCTAAATCTTTGTTTTTTTGTAGTGGTAACGATAGATGGAAAACTCGCATTGGTTTAGTAGCTTTTGGAGTTTGATTAAGCACTGTTGTTAGACGATTTTGAAGGGGTCAAGGGTCGATTTGAAGCATACTAGTCGACTCTATTGAGCTAAGGCCTAACGAACAACATGGGACTCAAGAGTTTGGCACTACAACTGTGGCTCTGAGTGAATAATTCACATCCACTATTAAGCCAAACAGCAATGGAAAATGCTTCTTTTTCATGAGGAAAATGGAAAAGTGTCAACATGTGAAGGAGGAGGTCCCTTTGATGATAATGGTCCCAACCCAGTATGATTCCTTCCGCTCGGGTTTGATACTGACGGAAATAATTGCTTGTCGTGACAGATAAATTTAGGGGCTACTCAAATTGGCCAAATCAATAAAAGCTCTAAGTTACGTCATGATGGAACTTAACTTAGTAGTCATTATCATTCAGTTTTTACCTTAGTTGAAGGAAAAATATCAGCATGTGGCAAACTTGGAGAAAAAACAATCTGCAGAACATAAACACGGGAAGAAGATGACCATGCCTTGATTGTTCTCGTGACAGTTTGAGATAAAGATAATTCAGTTCCCCAAATCAGCGTCGAGATTTATCGGGCTTGATCGGGAAAATAATTTTTTTTTTCTCTAAATGAAAACCAAATATGTCTTCGACCCATCTTTCCTTATAAGTTTCTTGGCGCTCTGGAGAATGAAACGTATGAAGGCGGAGCAAACACTGTGACCGAATTCCGCTCCAAAGAGACTGTCATTCAGAATTCAGTGGAAAGAGCATACACAAATTAAAAATTCCACAGATCGGTATTGATTTTGATAATTTCTTTTCGCTGTTCGAGACTATGACAAAACAAGAACCTCATAGCCGCTTTCTGGAGCTCTTGGCTTGTTGACAGATATAAATTACACAGCTCTAAAAACAAGAAGTAATTCATGCACGAGTAAGTACCGGAACGCAGGTGATTTCAGGAGTCAGGACGAACATTGGCCAGCAGAGATGCCGCTGGCACTGCCAACAGTGATTAACGGCAATAGCATTGGCGGGTCTTCCAGCAACGGCAACACGGCACCGGCCGTTTCTCTGTGCAAGAAATCCAGTGGACCAAGGCTAGGATGGCTATCGGAACAACCAAGAGTGCCCAGTTGATCTTGATCTCAGGAAATTCAAAGTCGAACGATATCAATTTCGACAAGGCAATGAAGAGAAAGACCAAGGCCAAGAAAAGGAGAACTGGGTATGGCAAAGGTCCTCGAGGTCTGCATTTCTGGTAGTGACAGTGACCCATTTAGAATCCTTCTGGTTCTCGATGAGAATGTACAGGGTAGACAATTAAAAAAGATCAAGCAACAGGGCACATCGAATATAAATACATGCTCTCTCTCTCTCTCTCTCCCTCTGTGACAGACTTTATAGGATCATAAACAGGCTTGTTGGGCTGTGACACTTAAAGGCCTTTTTCTACCTGATTTAGTCTCCATAGGAGATTAATTAAACGAGGGGCTCAAAGTTGTATGAATCAGCCATGTGTAAAGGCGAGCCGCGACACGCGACGCGACTACTGAACCATCTGATAAGTCGGCTGCATACAAACAGTAGGTGTGGAGAAAATATGATGCAAGACAGCGTATAACAAGAGCCTCTCGTTTTTTGGCTTCCTTGCATCTTACAATTTTAGTCAAATTGAGGTCGCGCGTTACACTCCGATGCCGGTGAATTGTAATGATCAGAGGATCCTCCTTACCCGCGTCATCGCATGTTGACAAATATATAAAGATAGGAGTATGGTGGGTCAATCCAAAGCGAGATCAGACTTTATTTTTGACTAGAAAAATTATGAAAAGCATGTATAAGCAAAGTAAATCATACTTCGTGATCATTGCTTCTGTACAAGTGTACAACGTCTCTTTCGAAAAATATGACACAGACGGAAAAAATTACAGAAACAAGCTACAAAGGTCACAATCTTAGTGAGGCCATTTACGCTAGATTGGAGAATACTCAAACTCGCATGGTACAGCCATAAACTAATCTAACTCCACTATAAGCCTAAAACTCCATAAGAATCGAATGCACATGAATCACCTACTTGCTTATAATCCAATTTCCTGATAAAACTGATTCATGTCTAGGTGTCAAATTGTCTTCCCTTATCGAAGTTTTCTAGTAACTTCAAGTATGTATGAGAAAAGGTCATCTTCCCCATTCAATAGCTCTTCCATATTTTGGTGATACACAACAACATTTCTCTTCAAGCATATGATGAATCAATGATACTCCATTCATGTGATTAGCGTGTTGCAACAAAGCGACGCAAATTACTGTAATCATTCTCGTCTTCACAGCAGTTCTTCATAGTCCTCATAACAGGATCATATTTTGCAGAATTTATTGCCCCTGCCAAAGGCAGCAGCAGCAATACCCACCAAAATGTCTTCATTGTAGAAAAACCAAAAAAGATGATTTAATCTGACGGACTGTTCCAAAGGGAGTATGCTCACATCAAACTTTTCCTTCATACTGAAAGTACACTTTGTAGTCATGCTGCAGAGACACCAAAGTGTTCCTGCAAGGACCCTCTGCATATAGAAGGAAATTGCAACATATGAAACGTGAAAAAGAAAATGTTGTCCATCGAAAATAGTTTGCAGCCAGGTCGGCTATAAAGGCATACCTCCACATACTGTATGAAGATATTGAAGATCATCTGCTGAGCAAGCATCAATTAAAGCATACACCCCAGGTCTCAAAGCTTCATCTATTTCTCTCTGATAGAGTGAAAAAGTAAACCATTCTGTCAGCATCAAAACACGAACCAATATTAACTTTGCTCACTTAACCAAACTTAAAGTGAAACACCAAAGGAAGGCACCTTCTGAATCCAGCCTTAACGGGACCACATTCCGAATATGTATATATGTAACTGGACAAGAATTTAAACAATGACGCCCATATACATCTTTCTGCTGCCTTAACTGTAAAAGGATGAAAACACCAAACCATGAGAAAACTAAACACAAGACGGTACCATACTCATGAAAATCATGGTTTGGACATTGATACTTCAAAGGCATACATCAATCATCATTCTAGGACATAAAAGTTAATACTGAGATTCTGATATCTTCTGTTAACTGCCAACTAAAGACTCCCCTTCTGTTTTGAGGCTTAAATACAGACAAATGTAAAACAAAGCAATCCAATGATTGGCAAATTGATGAATGCATTCTTGCACTTCTTGCACTGGCTTATTAGCTTATTGCTAGGAAAAGCGTAATTCTCCAACTACATCTCATTCTCCTACAACTAGACCAAATTTGGATCCTAAAGTCACATAGTTTTGTGAATTTCCCAGCATTTTGTAGGTCATATACCCATTTTCAAGAAACTAGCTTCTTCAATGCTAATGCATGAAAACTTGACACAAATATTATAAATCTCTCCCCAGCACTAAGGTCCATGAGGTCATTGCAATAGGTTCGAATGAACCACTCTGCTTGAAGAAATTGTCATACAGAGGTAAAATGAAGAGGAACTCATCAATGAGATTATGAGCAATTGAACACACAAGGATAAAAAAGTTCTCCAACATAAGAAACCTAACTTTTTATTTTCGATCGGAAATCAATAAGCATATAGTTAGAGGGACTCGAATGAGTGGTGGAAACATGTCAATGAGATGAGGAGTGATCAAGCACAAAAAAAAAGAATGATGTAACAAAAACTTCAATGGTGACATTTGCCATAACTGAACAATATTCAAGCATCACAAAATCTAGTAAAGAACTCTCAGCCAAGTTGGTGTGCATCCCCACATGCTCATTGCCAGCATTATAAAGACCACAGAGCAACTTGCGCACAAGAATATGAATTCCATGAACATGAAGCACAACTAAGGAATTGTAGCGTATCAATACCACACAAAGCAAACGGTTTAACTACCAAATCACCTCTTCATAAATCCTCCGGAGAGAACATGCTCATTTGGCCCCTTCTTCTTCATCCCTTGAAAGATAGCCTCGCCTGACCACCAGGTCCATGTTTACAGTCTCCAAACAATTGACAAGAACAGAAGTGGAATCTTGAAGCAAAGCAATGTCTCTTTCGCATTCACTAGAAAATACACAACCATAGAGTATGTTTTCAGCAAAGAAATGCTCGATGGTGGAAGAAAGGGAGATGAAAGATGACAATAATATCTCATTTAAGTATATGATCTCCCTGTATGTATGCTTTTGTCTGTGTGTGTGAGAGAGACAGACAAACAGACAGACAGAGAGTTTACAGAAGTGAGAATAGGTACACTGCTGTGGGAAAAGAACTGAATTAACCACATGCCATTATTTCGAAAACAACCTTTCTCTAGTTCTTGTTTCTCGTCCCTCACTCCACAAGACACCTCTAGGGGGCATGCCCCCTACACACCCCCCCCCCCTTATTTTTTTCCCAATAGATAATCCGACTATTTTTCCACCTAAATTAACTAATAAGTTTCTTGACCAACTTTTCACTGAGAGCACGTGTCAGGAATTTGTGAAACATAGCATACCTTTTGTGATGCTTAAGAACGGTACACAGCAATTGACAATGGGTGGCATGTAGCTTCACTGAAAACGGCTGATCAATGTCAAGATTATTCAAAGAAAATAAAGATTCGAAAGAAATTGGATCTTTCAGTTGAAACTGACAGAAGACCTGGAACAGCACTGCAGGCATGCGTAACATCTAGGCAACATGCCAAGGATCCAATTGAAAGAGAGCGCGTCCTCCCGAAACCCTAGTCAGTACCTCAATGCATGTAAGAGTGACTGATCCTGGGTCAGGATCACCAAAGCCCTTCCCAGGTGGACTCTCAAAGAAAATTAGTGGGCTTCGCACATGCAGAATTATTATAATGAACAAACCAGCCATAACGCTTTGAATGTGTCTTCTGACCACACTCAAACGTTTCTGACCTACAGAAGGAATTCAAGGGTTGAGGCTTACATTAATCTAAATGTAAAGATAAACTATTGCCACCTGATATAGAAGTATAATTACAGGGAGACATAGCTAATTTTTCGGTTTTTCTTTTAAATGACAATTCTGGACATATACAGCAAAGTATAGATTATTGGACCACTGTCTCATTCAATGTGTGTGTTTCTAGCCATCATAGATTGTTGAAACAGAAAAAGAGAAAGGGAAACAATAACTATTTAAAATCACCCAGGAATCAGATTATGACATTGATTTAATATTATTCACTCCCATTATATTTCCGATAGATTTTCTTTCCATTTTATACAAGTTATTTTGTAAAACAACCATGGATCATCAAATTATTTCTTTCCTCAATAAAAAAAGGCAAAGAGATTTATCAAGTTATTAATATCTAATACTTGGTCTATCGACAGAGAGAAAATATTAGTTAAGCAACAATTCAGGAGAGTTTACTCCTATATTTGTTACTCATTGAAAAAATACCTGAGAATACGTAACTTCTTCCCCTCAACCACACCTTACACATATGTACACAGTATTACCTGAAACATTTTCTAGGAGCATATCCAGCAAGTCAATGCCAGCTGCAACAACAGGTGAGACAGTCCCTTCTACCCTTCCAAAAGTGATGCCATATATACTTAGCTGTGCAGCATTCCTGCACTCCAACTAAGGCTCTCTCTATTGCTTGGACAGCGGATAAGAGATGCAACTCTGCAGCCTCCTTAATATAAATGGTAAATGACGTTCTCAACCTTGCTTTGATGTCATCCAGGCAGCATTCCAGAGGATAATCTTTTGATCCATTTAGTCTCGCATGACCAGGAATTGTCTTGGTGCTTGACCCAGTCTCATGAGTCATTAAAGTATATCTTTTCCCTTGTAACACAATGCATTTACCTAGATCCACCAACTGCAATTCTATCAGTCTGGCATACACATTTCTGGATAATGTGAGATTAGTGAAGGTAAAATGACTCCCTAATCTTCCAGATACTTCAGAGCACTATCTAAGCAAACAAATGATGATGGCTATGGCAGCTCAAAACCATTAACCAACTCGAAGATCAGGAACTGCGCCATTGCCATAAAAGTTCACACCAAAGTTGTAGATAAGAGAAGACCTGGTCTTTCAAATTCAGCTTTAGAATGGCTGAATAACCAATAAAAAAGTTCCTGGGCAGAAATGCTGATTCAGGATTATCACTTTTAAACAACTGCTGTAAGAAAGGCTTATTTAAATATTGCAGGTCAAGCAACTTAACTTCATCTGAAATTCTCGCAACACAATCATCACCTTCCACATGTGACAACTGAGGGCCAACATCAGTAACCACTGACTTATTAGTAAAGCCAGATGACTTTAAGAAGGCTGTCACAACATCCTGTTCACTGCGGCTGGATATATTAGGGACAGGTGAAGAGTCACTATGTGACGATACATCAGTTCCCAATATGTCCTGGTTGTAGTTCGACATTTTACTACTTTTCTCATGACCTAAATATCCTAACTGCTGATCATTCTGACCAAGCATAATCCGCAGAAAGATACCAACTACATCTGTAAATATGTTGATAAAGAGGCCGAGCTTGCAAAGAGGTTCATGCTTCCAATGTGAGATATAACTTAGTGAACCTGAGCTTTTGCATCAATGTGGTAGCAGCAGATGCTAAGCCCCAAAAGAAACCACTCAGGCAAGATATAATGGTAGATAGTTTAGTCATTATTGAGGAGTACTGACCAGCATTTGCTTTTTTAGCGTGAAAAGAGTCTTCTAGAGAACAAAATAAGCTTTGTCTCTTCTTTCATACTCTGTGCAACAAGGCAGATGCTTTTCCAAGCTTCAGAATGTGTAGAAGAATCCCAACATGAACCTGGTTCAACTAAATTTGTCTCTCCCTGGCCAATGTAAGAACAGTGCCATTTAGACTCTACAATCGGGGAAAGTGCTTGACAAAAGTAATACTTGCTAAACATTAGGAATATACATGATGTGTGGTCCATTAAAGACAGATTCACTTTGCCAGAATTATATTCTCCCCATTCATCTTGAAGCCCATTACAACAACTATTGACTTGAAAAGCCATACAAGAGAAAATAATCCTTTAGATATAACGGCACACAGTGGATGTTCAGTTATTTCTATATCATCGCTGAAAGATGCTTCAACTAAATGTTTTAAAGCCTTTTGACAATACAAGAACAACCTGAAGTGCTTACTATGCTTTGATGAGAATGAGGCACCTGGAAAATCCAGTAAGCTGCTAGCTGCAAGTCTGAGAAAGAAACGAACCAGTTAATCCTCAAAGAAAAGCTAAAAGGCAGACTAAAAAACAAAATAACAAAACAACAAGCTTTTGATCTGTTCAGAAAATTAACTTATTTAAGCAAGAAAAGGTAAGACTGCAACTTTTGAAGGGGGAAATTTATCAAGTAAGCTCAGTCCAGCTTTTGTCTAACTAACTCTCAAAGCTTATGAATTGTTTTGAGATACCACTGTACCAAAAACATGTCGCATCAGGAACACTTTTCAATAAGAAACATAGCATTATAAGCCCAAACTATGAATTTCCCCTGATGCATGTTCAATGGTTTCCCCCATCACATTTATGTCTGACTCAGGTCAAGAATGTTCAAAGAGAGGCATTTTGGCAGAGGAGAAAATGGGCGACAAGTGAAACTAAGAGGATTATAGCTGCAATTGTCTCTGATGTGTTGTGAATGCTAATTCTTTTCTTTTTTTTGGCCAACAAATGCCAGTTCATTATTCTACGACAGATACATGTACACAGGTTAAAGTGGACACATGTATATGCTTCAGGGCTTCTACTCTCAAAACTTGTGATTATTGAAAGAACTCAATCAGAATTTATATGAATGGCATTTGAAAAGAAGACAAAGAACAACAAACAACTCATCATCTGAGAATTGTATTGAGCAAATATTATAGGCCAAACGAAGCTATGATATAAATCACAAAACCAACAGAAAGAGAAAGGGACAGAGGAAGATATCAATCATCCCAAATCTTCTCCAGGCACTCTTCAGTTTTCACATAAAGTTCTCACATACTGACTGCATGGAGGGATTGCCTCAAAAGTTTCAGAATTCTTGACATCCATCATCATTGTCAAAATTTTTCAAACCAACAACAAATCTCAGCTAGAAGTTGTGTTGAACAACTGATCGATTGACAGAAACCAAATTACCTTTCAACGTTAATAATGTGAGTTGCATAGCGCTTGGATGATCTCAAACTTAAGCAGTCTTTTGGCATCCGACTAAAAAGATTAAACAAATCCAATGCAAGCAGCAAAAATCATGCTTTGAGATGCTCTTATTTCAGTGCAATCAACAATTGGCTCTTTATTGAATGAGGGAGCAGTCCGCTTCGAATAATAGCTGTGGCATTTGCTGCATTAATCGACCGATAATGACTTCTGAAGTTTAATCAGGCAATGAGACCAATTAGGTGATGAGCAGAGATGAACTTTCCCAGATGAAGCATGGCGAAATGATGACCCAGCTAACTGCTCCATCACACAACAAAGCCTTGATGCCAAGTGCCTATGGACAACTAATTCAAAAGACGATTAAAATTCCTAGGCAATTATTGATACCAACACAAAATAAAGATAAGTAAAGAAGTGTAAACAGTAAAGAAAAGGACATTTCGGCAGACAAAGACACATGAAAACATAACAAGAAAATCCTCTCTTCAACATGCTTTTGCAACTAAATATAAAATTAGTAATCAAATCATGGGAAGACCATGGGCAATTTCTTACTCTATGCTCATGAAAATTAGAGTTGTGTAGAACTTCATAAGAGATTTGGTGCACCGACTTGTAGAGCATCTCACTGGGAGTTTTGCGCTTGAAAAGACTTTCAGTTATAGCAGGAAGAGAAGATTGGATCAAAATGTAGAGGAAAATCTTCATGTTCTTTTTAGAAGCATGAATACACCAGATATCTATGCTCTGGCTTATGATCCACCAAATTGCAGTGAGCAATGTTTTTTCATTTATAGAGCCTAGACCAAAATCCCACTGATAACTTACGTGTGGAGACTGGGCACATGTATTAGTGCTTGCCTCAGAATAAGTGGAGAATAATGGATCATTCACCAGAGAAGTTGGGCATCTCATTATGAAATCAGAGAGGCCCTGTGCTTCTTGTCTCAAGTTTACAATATTCTCTTCCCACTTTTGACATTTTCAGCACAGAGTGGAATGGTCTGCAACGTCAAGGGAGATGTCAAGCAGCATTTCCTTCTTGCTCTGTAGCACATACCTGGCAGATTTTATCTGCCTGTTCAAATCAGCCAGCCTCTGAAGTGCCATGGCATGCGATATGTAAACCAGACAACAGCAATCTGCAACACCATTTTGAAGATAAATATTGGATACAGATTGAATGACAGTCAGAACAGAAGCTGAAGGTTTGACAACCCATGAAAAATAGCCATCATCTGGCAAATCATCCCTCTAAGTCCAATCTTTTCCAGAACATGATGTAAATGACTCGCCCATGAAAGCTGACATCTTTATTGATGAATTTGGGAATATAAGGCTCATTGCTTGTCTGTATAGGCTTCCTAATTACAAGTACAATCAAAAGAAGAACACAAAAGCCCAATGGCTGGACAAGCCAAGCTTCATTGACAAAATGTTATTAATCAATTTCTTATCAAAATTACTCTTTGATAATGACAACAGGAACTCACTTAAGCTTCCCAACTGTGGTTCAACCAAAGTAATCAAACTAAGACATATTGCTGCCATCAAGTTGTTTATACAAGATCCAACAGCCGCACTGGTGCTGGCTGTCACAGTGATGGAATCTAGTAAACAACTGTATATCTCAGAAAACCCTTTGCCCAACAATTCACAGTGCAGGTTGAAGCTAATTATAGCACATCTTCGTAACTTCACGCAGCCAGATCCTTCTCCAACATTCTTGGATCAACAAAGTTTCATCCATATCAGAGATTCTGATATAGCATCTGCCAACTGCTGACTGCATCCACTTGCTTGCCCCTCTGCTATGGATGAGATAGCTTTATGAACAGCCACCTTAAATTCTGGCGAGCACAGTAATGTTCCCACTGAGTTAACATATGCATCATATGAGGCATGAGTGCCAACAACCATTTTAGGATTGTTCTTATCATTAACCTCCCAATTTGCTAAGAGTCTCGCAGCTTTACTAAGAGAAAAAATGACATTGCTCACCTGCATCATGCAAAGGATATCAAATAAAGAACAACAAGCCAAAGGTTGAAAAGATCCAAACAACGATTAGACACAAAAAAGGCGGACAGTTGAGCACAGGTTCATCTGAAAAAGATTGATGCAGACATTAAACAGATGTTTCGAGCCTTTGATTATTATGATTTACAAACCTGGCGAAGTTCACTGAAGAGACTGACAAGCTGGCATCCTAGGTCCAGTATCTTGCCTATTAATGAGTTTCTGTCAGATGAATCATTTACAAAAAGCCCCGTAGCCAAGTGTACAAGCAACAAATGCTACAAACTTTCTAGGTCCTCCTCAATAACCTCGTATTCTATGTCTAGAAGGCAACCTATAGCAACAACCAGCTCCTTGACCACAGAAGAAACTAGTCCCTTAAGCATTCCAACAACTGCATGGTGCTTGGACTGCCAAAGTACGTTAAAGTTAGCTGTTAGTGAGATCATTGTATAGTAAACTTCCATAAGATTAAAGAACTCAAACTCTTCGTCTGTAAGGAAGGACTCTTCTGCATGCATGGGCGAATCATTGAGCCTGAACAGCAAATGCCTAGCAATAAACTGGATAAAAATATCCACACACGGTTGCAATTTCTCGGCAGTCAGCATGCGAAGAAGCATGGTCTTGGTTACCAATGTCTTCATTTTCGAGATCAACACTGGCTTCTGTTGATCTGCTGAAAGCATCAGAAGGCATTATGATGCCTGCAAATCCAATCAGGACCGCAACTGCGCTGAGGCACTCCATGAGATGAGGCGCCTTGCCAGTCAATGATTGTACAACAGCTGCCAACGGAACTTGTATGGTAAGACCAGCTGTTGTGATGGTGGTAGAAGTCAGAAGAACGGCTTTGGCCCACAAGTAATCGCTTAGCACATTATCTAACAAACCTGAGTATGAATTGGGAAAGGGTAAAAGAAGCAGATCAATGAGTTGGAACTTCCAGCATATTTTGGCAAATCCAATAGCTTAAACTATAGATCAACAGAATTCTGAATCAAGCAAACGTCATATCAAGAACAAGAGAAAGAAAAATTCAACAAGCAACTGCAGTCTCCTTAAAATATAATCAAAATCAAGTAAACCACCGTAGACCAGACCAATGTTTTTTTTTTCAATAAAAGCATGGTGCGTTTCAGATGACTAAACGGAAAATCAAGAAAAGAAATCAAATTATGCACCTTGCTACTCACCTTTACTAGTAAACGGCTCCAGCTTAGCAAAATGAAGCACCAGGGCAACAGGAAGGAATAGCACGAGGCTAAACAACCCCAGGAATCCAAGGAACTTAGCCATGCTGACTTAACCTAGCTCTTCATCATCACCGGGTAGTTTCTTCCTGATCAAGGTGACGTATACAGCATACAGGGCAGCTGAGACAAGAGCCGGGATGTCTCCAAGAAGAGCAGTGTCCTTTCGGGAAGGTGCTGACCCCGAATCGCCCACACTAACAATGATCGTTCCTCCCATGCATAGAAGAACAGCAATCAGCTTTACCCATGTAAATTTCTCTCTCAAGAATGCCAGAGAGACCAAAAATGTGAATAGACATGATGAGGTGCTCAAGATAGTGTTTGACGTGATGGTAGTGTACTTTAGGGACAGATTGCTAGTGAACTGCACAAAGAACCAGAATGGGCAAATGAGAAGGCTGACTTCCGCAACTCTTATCCTAGTCCAATATCCCTTTGCATCCAATCCCTTGTCAGCCTCCTCGACCATTACAGCTCGATCATCCAAAGCCCTTTCACTCTCATACTCAGATCCTCCATGCTGACTTAGTTCGCCTTCCTCCGCGGACATGGATGGATCCAGATCATCAGCTTTCACACCTAAATCCACTTCTGCAAGTAAATTTTCCATCTCCAACTCTCCCGGTCCTTGCAAAGGGCTAATATCATCACTTTTCCTATTCCGCCAAATCCACAAACTGCCATACTTATTCTCTACATATCGCCCAATTTCAAATATGGGGATATAAATGATGAACAATGAATTGCATATGTATGTGATAAGGAAAGGAGAAACTCCTAAATGAACCACGGGCTGAACCAAAAAACTAGCACCAATCCAAATGGTGGCAACGGCAACAATGTCTACCGATCCCAAAATCCATCTCCAACCTTTACTTGCCATGTCTTCCTGTCTAATTTTCCCAATCCAAATGGTAGCACCAATCCAATTTTCAGCAGAAAATCAGTCAAACCACCCAACAATTAAAAATCCAGATTTCGCAGTCTCTCCAGAATCAAAGAATGGTTTGGTCAATTTCATACGGAAGGGAGGAAAAACACAATGGCTGCAAGATCTATCTTGGGGAGAGGAAACTTATCTTCTGCCAAAACTGGATTCATCCCCTCACGATGGAACGGCTACCTTCTGTGTCTTGTCTACTCAAGGGAAGAGCGGGATACTTAGCGTAAAGGGCGACAAGGCCGAGCGCATCTGCACCTTGCTCCAGAGTGCCCTCCAGGGGAGTGTGGTTGGCTTCCACCACCACCACCACCACCAGAACAAGGCGAGTTGAAGGTGAATGCAGATAGAGCTTTCTTGCCTGGTACGAGCGAAGGATCAATAAGCGAGGGGACTCTGATTGATGATGATCCTCCGATTCGAACATCGTCGTAGTGATGCTATCGGATTCGCACGTTCGTCCGCGATGATTTTAGATTTTGTCTGAGTTTGTGGCTGTCTGAGAGAATCGTTTCTGATCGGTACTCGTTTCGAACGTTTGATGCTCGTTGCTCGTGTTCGACGTTGGTCTGGGTTTTGTTTCAGCTCGTTGAGTTCTGCATGTCGATCGATACCTTCGTGGCTCTTTTCCCAGTTCGTGACGGTTAAATTGTCCAAAATGCACTAAATTTATTGCATTTTTATTAATTCAGCCCTAAACCTTTTAATTTTATAAATTGACTCTTAAAACTTTTTACTTTTTACAATTAAATCCATCCGATCAATTTTGGTCAGAAATTATTAACATAACATAATCTACGTTAATGTTGTAGTTAGGACTTGGCGAGGGTCGCCAGCCCTCGCCTATGGCTAGCAAGGGTCGGCCAGCCATTCTTGCCGATGAAAGCTATTTGGTATAGAAACTAAAATAAAAAAAAAATCCAAAGATTATTGAGAAAATAAGGTGATATGAATAGAATAAGTAGTACGATCAGTTTAACTAGACATTTACCAGTATGCACTATTATAATTCCAGCTGCCGGCTTGATGGATTATAGCTTCTGTCCAGTAATAAGGTAACTTTTTCTGTTAAAGATTTCTTTTTCTTTTATTTTGAATCGAACCAACATTAAGCAATAGATAAGACTAAGAATTTCCAGATGCACCATCGACATAAATCCTTTACCATATTATTCAGAGCTTGTGTATCTACTCCATGTACTGCTTTTGTATAAAACAGTGACCTCTAAGAAGGAAATCAGCAAATCCAACGATGGATCTCAGAATCCTGTGCGCCATCATGCGTTATGGGTCATGGCGACGCAACATGGATGCTCATCAATCTTAATGACTCTCTGCCTCCATCTATTTTATTTTCTAGCAAACTGTAAGAAAGACTTTATAGAAAAAATTTCCATCTTTACCACTATTCCAACGGAAAGTATCCCCAGAAGCGAGAGAATACTTCAGAAAGGAGTTAATAGATTAGCCATATGTGAGTACAGCGAGAGCATTGCAAGGTACCACTTGATGTATCTAGCACTTTGTAAGTGTGTTCTACCAAGCACTATTTATTCGGCCAGAGTCTACCAAATAACAGTGAGAACATATACATCTAGCCATAACAATAAACCATGCCTGCCTGAATTACCACATCAACCTGCATCCAATTTTTTAAGGAATTTGAGACCGGAGCATGATCAAGATGATCTAGAAACAAAATGTTCTCCACAGATGGAAGCCTTCTTAACCTTAAACCAGATAATAAGTCGGCTACAACAGGCCAACAGAGGTGCTTAGCTACGAGAAGAACAGCCCATGTATCATCCTCTGAGTGGATTGCACCAAGTAATAGAAGCCTTCTGTCCAAAGCTTGAATTGACTTCAAAATCTCTTCCATTTGACTCGTAGCATCTGCATTTGAGTGGTAATTTTGCACTAGGATATACTAGGTAAATGATTCAGCATTGGCCATCCAAAAATCTAACCCATTCAAACAGCTAAGCATCCACTTCTCTGGTCAATGGTTCCCGAAAAGGACAGTTAAGATGAACAGGGCCACACGGCGCAGAGGTCGCCCAATGCACAGCAGAATCAAGTGTCGTAAGTTCCATTCGTGCAGGAATACAATCACTTGGCACAGGAAGACTGAAGAAGTACCTCACCAAAGAACCAAAATGGTTTACCTAGTATAGAAATTTAGGTGTGATTCACGAGGATGCACAGTATAATTTGATGTTTACAAGTACATCAAGTATTGCCAAATCAAGTGGGAATTCCAGTGAATGATTAAATTATACCTGATTGATTGGTTGGTTTGCTCCATCATCCTGCACCTCTGGAGGATGATCTGCAGTGAGTAATAGAAGAGGCATAAAATCTTGGGCTCGCCTCAACAACCTGTGTCAAGATAGACATCATAATATAATCAACAAGTGAGAACATTAAATTACAAATGAACAGCATCAATAATCAAACTTTCTGAGCAGATGGTGTTCAAAGGCAGCAACTATGCAAATCTTAGAATGCTGGAGAAAGCCAAGGTTGACTATGATACAACCTAGTTAATTCAGGGGGAGAAAAGAAAGCCTTTCTTTTTTAATTGCTAAGAATTGAAAGAACATTATTTTCCTGGAAGTTCAGACGAATTGTTCTTGCAGCTAATCTAACATACTCGAAATGACCAAAATTTATAGGCATTTTAAATCTACAAAATCTTTGGATTTTTAATAAAATTCACAGCAGGAATAAGATTTGATACTGCAGTGCCTGATGTCGTTATTACAACGGCCGGTCTCCAAGATCCTCTTGCACAACCAATAGTGTGAAATGCCAGTGAACGCTTGCCAAAGCAAGCAATACACGTAGCCAAAGGATGACTCGCTGCAGCAATAGCAAGTGGAGATGATCTCGATCCCAGAGCTATACAAAAGTACTGTAATGGAGAACAATCAGGCAAACTTTTATGATAAAAGCAAATCAGGTAATATATATGTCTCACCATCAAGCCAAGTCGGAAGCATTCTTCAATGATAAGTGAAGCCCAAACTGCATTAATGTTGGCAAGATCCTGCACTGAGTAACTTCTTTCAGTTGTTTTTTTTTTTTGGGTAAAGAACTTCTTTCAGTTGTTTGTGACAGCTGGCAACAGAAAGAGACATAAATTGAATTTGTTCACAACCGAGGTTTGCTATAGTTTTTCCTTCATCTTTGCTGATGGAGTAGCCAACCAAATCTCACAATTACCAGACTTCAAGCATCATATGCTAAATCAAAGTTGAATTACACTTAATAGTACCTTTAACAAACCAAATTTACTACGGAGCTCGTATTCCATTAAAAGCATGAGGTACCATAAGACTCAAAGCATATGCATCGAATCAGCTTCAATCATTTAAGAATGAAGTTACACATCAAACGAAAAGACCTTTTTAAAATAAAGACTCTTATTATCTCTTCACACTTAAGAAGCTTTGTGACCATGAAGACCTAGGGCAGTTCTATTCTCCTTCTCAACTTAAGTATGCCGCAGTCTGCTGTCAACCTGTGCTTAAACTAGAGAACTACAAAGTCTCACTACAGACTAGTAATTCCACTCATCATAAATTACGAGGAGAAAGGCAGCATATCATATTACTTGATACGGTAATCTTCTGTGAAAGCCTGACAGTAAACTGAGAGGAAGATGAAGCCTCTTCCTGCAATAACATTTGACATAAAGAAGAACTGAGTTCATATAAAGTTGAACTCATCTACAAACATAAACAGACAAATAATGATGAGGCAATTATCAAAAATGAATAATTACTACAAAGAAGGAAATACCAGATCCATTGGGTCAGATAAAACATTGATTTCATCTGGTGACGTCACGTATCTTTGGACCTACACAGGACAAACTAAGTGATAATTGGGCTGAAGTTGTAAAAGGTCAGGAGAACATATCTCATTATTAAGGTTATGCATGGCTCATATATGTGTATCTTCAGAAGACATGATATGATGCATTTACATTATTTGCACACTAGATAAAGGAGAGTTCTGTTGTATTTCAATTAAATTCACATTCCAATCACGCAACTTATTCTTGCATTGTGTGCAATTGAAATCCTTCACCTAGTTTGACTTAGTCTAGAAACATATGTATGTAACTGGGAAGAAAAGTGGCCTTGTACCATTGAGATTAAAGTATTCTCCACCACATTGAGCTTTCCAAGAGTAGATCGTACACTAGCCACAGGGAATTTCTATCTGGCATTCTGAATATATGAGATCACCTGATAGAAAGAAAACAATGTGTGAACAGGGAGAGAACAATAAAGAGAACAGACATGACATAAGACGTGCAAGTTGCAGAGTTCAGCTCAATATAATGAGGATCATCATAGGGTGGTCTGTGGAGGACAGTCAATCAATCAAAGATCTCTTAAGTATTCATTAAGATCCTTTTCTTCCACTGGCAACTGATTACAGGAGCAAGTGGTACCTAGCTAATAAAATAAAATAATAATTTTGTCCAGCATAAAATTTGAATGAGAAGTTGTGCAATAACACAAGGAGCATACATCCAACCAAAATGTGATATTGTCCAGCCCCGTATTAAATAATATTCTTGATAAAAAGCACCAAAAACAAGCCAAAATTGTAACCTAAATGTTGATTTTCATGACCCCCACAAATAAGTATAATTCTGAACCAAGACACTGCTCAGATCCCACAATGCCAAGACCTGACTGGTTAGGTATTACGGTCCTCAGTGGAACCAGCGCAACAATCACAGATTACCTGGTGTGAAGATGACTCGAAAGAAACGAGAGCCTCCTCAAACGGACAGGAGGAAGGCCCACTTTAGGCCAGTGCTGCTGACAAAACAGAAACATCCTCACATTCATCCAGCTCGATCTGTCAAGATAGTCTGTAATAATTAATGAAGGATTTTATGCTTCTCTCATGTATAGTGCAATGCTTTTAATTTTGTCAAGGACAAGAACGTACTAGGGTGGCGAAAGAAAGAAAAGTAGGAATATTAACACATTGGAACTTCGAAGACCCATACAAGAGCAAAATTACCTGAGGAATGAAAAAGTAAAACGAGCCTGCCTCAAGTTCCATAGAAGACAACTCTGCGCTGAAATTAACATCCAGAAAACCATAAGCCTTTATCAGTGCCGAATCATTTGATAAATATCTGCAGATGAAATATGCAATCATTCTTTACATTAAGAGTAAAGACAATCATCGTAATAGACCCACCCATCGGTGGCCGCGATGGTTTGCGTTCAGTTCCTTTCACGAGAGGTCCTGGGTTCAAAACTCGTAGGTGCCGGTGATTTAAGTGGAGGGTCGTGGCGGTGGGATGCTACGCTAGCCCCCCCGAGGACTAGTCGGGCTTCACCGCTGGTTTGAGCGCAAGCTCGCCGGCCGCGCGGACACCTCGGTTATCAAAAAAAAAAAAAAAACAATCATCGTAATAGAGTAACAAACCAGACGAACTGCTAAAAGATTGATTTTACCGGTAAAGGAAATTATTACATAGAAAATGACCATACTAACGAAAGGAAAATAGACCGCTGAAATCCATGAACAAGAGTTGGTCTCAATCCCCTTCGTATAAAAGCTCTAGGCTATTCAAGGGGCATGATCTAGAGCTTGAACTTACTCCAAAGATTCAGTTTCATTCAAGTTATTTGACACGAAGATTTTCAGTTCCCATGAAAAAGGAATCCAGACAACTGAGAAGCCTTAACTACAAAGCAGAGGAGAGCATACCCACCGCAGAGAAAGTGGCTAGCCACTTCTTACTACTAATGGAAATTACAGTTGAAAGGATATACACGAACTATGCAACTTCTCTACCGGCTTTATAAGGCAGAACATGGGAAACTACATAGCAATTGATTTTCATCTCCTTGCTTAAGACATCGCTCTCTGTAATATTTATCAGAATACAGATTAAAAATGTGTTTGGTTTGGAGGCACACATTAAAGCATGTTGAATATTTTGGACAGTCCATAATAGCACTTGAAGCAGTTGGTGGATGCCTTGCTATTGCAATTAGAATAGAGATCATCCGTTCTTCCAGAGCTTCGGCCAGATCTGTCTGAAACCATTTATTTGAAGACACAATCTATATGAAGTAATCAGGCCGAAAACTGACATAATAGTTATATCACGCTACCTCCAAGATGTAACGAATTCTTGGCAGAATTCCCATCCTGACTAAACTGCAATAAAATCTTGACTAGCAACCACAATATCGTCCTGAATAGTGTGCTTCCCTTAAGATTCATCATCAGGTATTTCTTCCATAGGAAGAACATTAGAAGATTTAGAACTGTACTTCCAAAACCCACCACGAAGCAAACCACCATCAATTTCTGGTTTACTCCCAAAAATTAGGGCAGTGTAGAGATCCTTTCCATGCATACTCATTCTCCAAAAGAACAACACATATAACTTATACTCAACCAAATGAAGCCTTACACCAATGAGAAGAATCTTTGAAGAAAACTTTACCTCCAATTTGTCCAAGTTCTCGTACAAATCAGAGTATAGTATGAACTCAATGACCCCTGCACAAGCTAAAATTACATAACCGTGGTTGTCATCAAGACGCATCCTACAAATGCACATCATTAAAGTGAATTTCCAACTTTTTTCAATTAGTTGCATATGATTATAAAACCTAGAAATATGTAGCCTTCTAAGAGTAACAATCCTGAATATAAAATATATCGTCCAAAGAAGCTACAAAAAGCAGCACTAAATTAGTTAGAAGCAGCTCAGGCCATAACCAAGCAACATCGTTACTTAGATTCCAGAAAGGTTTTCCCCCAAAAAACGAAAGGGATACTCAAACAAAAGCAGTCCCATCCAAGGCAAGGTATAGATTACAGACACTGGAAAACCGATTTAATATGTTGCGGAGTGTACCTATAACAGGACAACTGTTGCTCCAGTAAAAATGTAGTTGCAAACAAAAAAACAGATTAGCAGTCTGCGCAATTTCCTCATAAATGTAAGCTTTTTTTCAGGAAATACAAGAGCTCATGTCAGTAGTATGGCTCAGAATTTTTTGTATACATGAGCATAGCACCAGAAAATTATAATACAAATTTTCTAGTAATAACATGGAAATCAAGGCCATGTCCACTGCTCATCGAATAACAATATGAAGGAAGGATGATGACAGAACATATGCAATAAAGATCAACTCAATGTTAAGACAAGTTCAGGTTCTGGGCTGAGTACAAATGCCCAGACAGCCTCCCAATCGACTGAATCCTCATCAACATTAGAATATCAAGTAACGAGATCAACTTGATCCTGACAAATAATGTACACTGCCTTGTCAAGTACAGAAGCGAGAAGATGAAGTGCTAGTACCCATTGTCCTAGAACCTAAAGCATCAATTCATTATATACCAAATATGCCAGTAGTGAAGAAGGTTCTTGTAACTTAGCAGTGAAGGATATGAACTTAAGAACAAACACTAATGAGAAAGCAAAAACTATCTGATTAGCTTTGAGTCTATATTAGCTAAGCACCGATGTAAAAGGCAACTTACGACACTTCTTGTAAGTGCCACCGCTTCTTTGATGGTATAACCAGCAGCACCAGAGTTACCTTCAGTCCTCAAGATGTCTGTTTTCAGCAACATTATCAGCGTTCTGCCTGTTCTGACCAGAAGAATAGTCTCAATAAGTGATATAATCACAGAAAATACACATAAATCTAGACATAACTTGAAAAAATTCTTAAGCATTAAAAAATTCCTCTGATGCACACTTAGAACTCAATCATAGAGCACGCAATACTCTGATCCAATTATATGAGGGAACTAGACAAGAAGGTACGTTATTGAACACACACTTTAAAAAAAATTCACCAAATGAAATCTGCAGAAAGGGTGCCAATCAGACCACACTGTATATATTAACCACCCTATCACTCATAGACAAAGCTGTCTTGTGAGGTTTAGTGCTGAGACAGCAGAAATGCCACACCTGTCAGACATCACCCCAGTGCAGCAATCTGGGAACAGGAAAATGTGGTTTTCAACCAGAAGTTGACATAAAGGTGGGATTTAAGGCTGAAAAAGAGGCGCATGGAAATAAAGCTCATCCTACTTGTGTTTATCAAGGAATGAAAGCCGATCCTAAATTCTATAGGCATCATTTTGAACCAAAGTTCTTATACAGGTCAAAGTCTATAGCAGCTCAAAAAACTGTTGTCCCCAGCAACATTCAACCAAAATGTGGAGTTTTGGTACTTGAAAAAGTTGAAGAAGTTGAAGAAGATGCGCATGCAACATTCTTGCATATTTCCATGAAAAAGAATAGGTCGAGCTAAAGTACCTTAAGTACTGCATAGAAACACCTAAAGCTATAGAACCTTAGGTACTATATAGAGACTCGTTAGTGTGACTAGTGCATGATCTAGTTGGATAAGCTGTTCATCATCATCATGGAGTGACTAGTGCATTAGGGTGACTAGTGCATGTCAAACCCACTTGTGATAACTAACAACATGTGAACTAACCGAAGAACCAGTTATCTAATTTTTGGAGAAGGAACCATCATCTGGACTCAAAAGGCACCAAAAGAGATGCGTAGGAAGAGACACTAACTGGAAGAGATTATATAAGCAATTGACTTACTGGTGCCCATGTCAAGTTCACTCTGAATGACATTTCCGTCTAATGAAAATCTCAATTTTCATACAGCCTCAACCCTATCAGTCCAAGCACTCCACAAACTGCCATCTCTTGGTCCAGCATTCTGGATACCAGCACGATCCTACTAAATTTGGCGATCTTTTACAGTCTCTGATGATACCAAATTAGATACTCCATCCCTCGTATTCTGTTATTCAGCATTCTGAAGAGACTGACCCCCAACTAATGGACTGCCCAATGTTCCATCCATAGCTATCTGAGAGCTTGACAAGTTTGGCTTCTTGAATTTCACTTGACCCATTCTTTTTAGCAACTAAGAAATGAAGGGTCCATATTTTTCATTATCTCAGCCTGAGCTTCAGCAATTTCATCAGAAGACATACTCTGTAATCCGGCGCAGTTTTCAGCATCAATTTGACTCTCAAGAGAAGACTGACTTTGCCCATCATCATTGACATTAGATCTAAACAAGGACGCTGTAGGCAAGCTTGACAATTCCTTTTCCTTCTGTCTAGAATGATCAAGAAATGAGGAACTTAAGTCTTTTGCCTCGGTCAGCATCCTTACAGATTCATTGCTTGAAACTTTCACTGCACCAGTTCCGCTGCCAATATGCCTAGACCCTGAATCTCTAAGTAAATAAGCAGCCTCAGCCTTCTTGTCAAGATGGAACATCCCTGAACTTGAGTACCCTTACCCGTATCACTTTGCAAACCAATTAATGCAGAAGTCTTACCATCTGTGATGGCCCCAACAATTTCATACATTGGCCCAACTTTCGAGAGTGGTTTTGCATATACTTCCATAGGAATTGCACCACTTAAAGATGTATCATCTATGGGATTTGGCTTATATGCACTTTCGATCACCTCTCCTGTGGATTGATGCTTTATAGTTTAACTACCGTAAGAGGAATCATTCCTGCAATGGGCTCCCTCCAATTGTGTAGGTTCAATTCCTTCTTCTCCATTCTTTGAACTGGTCTAGCAAGAGCTGCAATTCGCTCAGAAGCAGTAAGTTTTCCATCTTCCCGAGCATCTTCATCATGATCGTCACTGTCAGTGATCTTCATCCCATCTTGTGCTAACTGGACCCCAATGCTGCAGATTGACATGTCACTATCAACCAAAAATAAAATACAAAGGAAGTTCCTTGTTCCATCAGTTCCCCCCCTTAAAAAAAAAAAAGGAGCCTCAAACTCAACCAATAACTCAATGTCATAATAGGATATTACCTTCTTCGAGCTCCCTACTCAACTAAAACTCCAACACTGCCTTTCCTCCTACACATTCCAACCTATTCGAAACACGTCCCAAACCTACCCTTAAACCAATGGCTAGATGTATAAACCAAAAAAACGAAACTGCCAACCTTAACATTCATCCATTTCCCTCACTTCACCGAATCAAGAACATTGAAGCAGGGCTAATGAAGTGTCCGAAGCTCCACGTACTGCTTCCATTACTCAATAAAACCAAGAAAGCAGCAAATTTTCAAATTCCATCAGCCAGAAGAAGCACAAGTGCAGGAACTTACGGGGCCGTGAGAACAGTGTCGCACGACCGGGAAAGGAAGGACGGTAGCCCTTGGAGGAGGGGTTGGGGCGAGGGTCTTGGTCTTGGGGATTTCGGAAACGCCCTTTTCGACTATGCTTCCAATGAGCATCGAAGCGTTGTTATTGTTGATTTGGAGCTTGCTGGTCCCGGATATCTTGGGGCGAGGTGGGATTTTCTGGCTTCCTGACTCGATGCTCCTTCGCTTGTCCATGGCGACCACCTTCTTCAACATCCTCTGTGCTGTTCTTGAGTGACTTTGATGTCTTCTTCGAGTTCGAACCAACCCTTGGCTGATTCTTGCCAGAGGTGGCACTGATTTAAGAGAATAGGAAGTGCAGAGCTCTTTACCTCTGGAGGCAAGGCATTGAATAGTAAGCGGTCATTTTGGGTCTCGCAGGTTTGAGTTTTTAATCCGCTCAGAATCCAAAATTATAAAAACATTTTAAGTTTGGTAAGATGAAATGCAATGGATTGAAGGGAGCTACCACAAAAAGGGTAGAGGGGATCTCAAACCCTAATCCCAACCCCAGTAACCCACATTCAACCTCTCCATAGCTTTGTAATTTTCGTATTACTCAATACTAAGAATCCCGATCCTCAATCACCTGTTCTCCACTTCTAGCCCTAGCCAAGCTTTCCCGAGTTGTGGTGTTGAAAATATGGACCCTCGACACACTTCTTTCACCTCAATGTCAAACTTTGGTTGAGGTTTGTCTTCTGGGACTAGACCTCCTCCGGCACTGTGGCTGGGATTCAGGTGATGTATGAGATTTACATTGCTGCGTTGAGAAGAGCGAAGAAAATGGCAACTGAAGAGGAAGTGGATGTTGGCATCGCTACTCTTTGCAAAAATTAGTATGAGGGGGCTGCAGAAGCTTCTCGTGCACTCTTAGATGGTCCCAAGCCAAACCCTAACCTGCACCAGAAATGGATGTTCAGGAAAAAGCGGCAAGGATCACAAATCTCCGGCCAATAATAATTGAGAAGGTACAATCTTTATGTTACCCGTGGGAAGGGTTCCAGTGATATTGATGAGGCTCAACTTCTTAAAGCTCCAATTCAAATCCTAGAAGACTCACAAGCATGGGCTTTGAGGGCTAGCCTTAATAAGCCATCGGGGTACAAATGAATATTCTATGTTGGAATTGTTAGGGTTGGCTACACCTATGACAATTCAAGCCTTAAGAGCTCTCGTGGCTAAAGAAAGACCAAACATCATCTTTCTCACAGAAACAAAAAACAAAGTAGATGTAGTTCAGCGTTTAAGGAGAAGGCTTCACTTTCAGCATTGTTTTGTCGTGAATCCAGTAGGAATTGCAGGAGGGCCAGCAGTTTTGTGGACTGATCTTGCAACTTTAACAGTGGAATCTGCTTCGAATGAGCTTTTTAACTTAGTTTGCACAGAGAGTGTTAGTAATGAAACTATGAGAGTTACTTTTGTCCATGCACTGTATATTTTTCAAGAAAGGCTTAAACTGTGGAAAGAATTGAAAAGAATTTGATCAAGCAACCAGCTTCCTTGGATTTGCCTGGGTAACTCTAATGATATACTCTATCGTAGGGAAAAGGTGGGGAATTGCATCGTTAAGCATTATAGATTAACTGCTTTTCAAGATTTTCTAAATGACTGCGCATTAATGGATCTAGAGTGCACGGCATGTGCTTTTATGAGGGCAAATAATAGAACAGGGGATGCTTTTTTCAAAAAGAGATTAGATAGAGTGTTGTGTAATGTTGAATGGAGAGTTCTATTTCCTAATGCTGAAGCTTATGCTTTACCAACTATTGGCTCAAATCACAGTCCTCCCTTATTGTCACTCTTTGCTGAACCAGTGAAAAGGAAGAGAGAATTTAAATTTGAAGCTTTCTGGCTTGAGGATGCTGAATGTGGAAAAATTGCTAAAGATATGTGGAATACCCCTGAATTGGAAAATGCTGGTTTGCAGGAAAAAATACACAAAGTCACATGCTCTGACAGAATGGAGCAGAAAAAAGTTCTCCAAGGCTCAGCGACAGATCAACACATTGAAGAAGGAACTCCAGGAAATCATGAATAGCCAGGAAATCTTAATCAAAGCGGTGGTGCAGGCTATTCCACAATATGCTATGTCTATATTTAAAGTTCCAGTTTCCATATGCAGAGCTATAGAGAGAAAAATCGCTGCTTTTTGGTGGAAAAATAAGGAGTCCAAATCGAGATTGCATTGGAGGAAATGGGATCTATTGAAGCAAAGGACAATGGAGGGCTTGGGTTCAGGGATTTACTCACATTCATGAAAGCTATGCTAGGCAAGCAAGCTTGGAGAATTGCACAATCTTCATCAGCCCTCTAGTGCAAGATACTAAAAGGAATTTATTTCCCACATACAGGTTTTTGGCGCGCAGGAAAGGAATCAAGACCATCTTAGCGATGGCAGAGCCTAATAATGGAGGAGAGAGGCTATATCTAATGAAGTGATGTGGTCAGTGGGGAATAAAAAACAAATCAGAATTAGAGAGGATAATTGGATGAAAAAAGGCATAATCAGGGGACCAGCAAATTGGAATGAACCACAGATAGTTGCAGAGTTAATCAATTGAGAGAATTCGCAATGGAAAGATCAAACTCTGCGCGTATTATTTGATGATCAAACAGTGGCTAAGATTCTAACTATCCCCTTGAGAGGGGGTGATACAGCAGACAAACTGGTTTGGACAGGCACTCGAATTGGAAATTATTCGGTGAAAAGTGGCTATAACTGTCTCAGAGCTACAGAGTCAAGACTGGATGTAAACCAAGCCTCTTTGTACTACCAAGTTCCCAAAACACTCTAGAAGAAGATATGGTCTCTGAAAACTACCCCAAGATCAGAATTTTCATGTGGAGTGTATGTCAAAATACACTCCCTACCGGTGAGAATATATTCAAGCGAAGAATCTTACCTTAGCCACTTTGTCCACTGTGTCGTAGTGCACCAGAAACCATAGTTATCCTATGTCCCTGGACGAGCAATGTGTGGTCTGACCCTGCAATAGGCATTCAAATTTCTCATCTTGGACTAAACAGAATTGAGGAATGGCTTCTAAACTTTAAAAGTCTCACCTTAAATTCTTTATCTTTTGAGCTTATGGCCATCACTATTTGGAATATTTGGATATCAAGAAATCAAGCCGTCTTCAAGAAACAAAAACCAGAGGCGAAGATGACTGTGGAATCCGCTCTGGCCATGCATGAAAGCTTCAAGAAATGAAACTCAAAAGCTGAAATTCCCACTCAAAACCCAAAAACCTCACCAGCAATTTGGCAACCTCCAGAGCAGGGATATCTCAAATGGAACTTCTATGGCTCATTTGTTGACGGGTCGATGGAGGTAGCAATTGCTAGCATCTGTCGAGATTCTTCGGCCAAGATCGCGTATGGTCTCGCTAAATTTGTTCGGGCAAGCTCGGCTTTGCAGGCGGAAACCCAAGCATGTTTGGAAACCCTCAAGTTCATCCTCTCACGATCCCAAGCGGCCTAATTCCCTAAAAATCTCCAACTTTAAGTTAACTTTCAATTTAACGTGAACTTTCTTTTATTTCAAAAAAAATCTCAATCTTTAAGTAAAATTTCAAATCTACTCTAAATTTTATTTTGTATAAAAAAAATTACTGAAATTTAATTTATTTTTAAAAACATATCTTGATAATTTAGTCGCAACTTAATATGATACATTTATATCGATAACAAATTAACGTCAATAAAGTAATTAAATTCTTTTTTAGACAAAGAAAAATTCAGAACAAAATTAATCCTAAAAATTAAGTTTCTTTTAAAATTAAAAAAAAATTTGAGTGAATTTATTACCCTCCCTAACTTTCGTATCTTAGATTTGAGACCTGAAGACTGACAGTTTAAACTTGATAAGCTTTTTGTCAGGTTGAGCTCAGGCCTCGTGGGAAGTCGCTCCTGTTGTCACTGAGTGGACAACTCTCTTGGCCCAATTACTAGAAGCTCGTTTAGCCCGTTGTGACAAAGAGGCGAACAAAGTTGCTGATTGGTGAGCAAAGGCCCAAAGATGTAATATCCTGCCTTGTAATTGGCCTTCTAGGCTCTGACCCAAAAAAAAAATTGGGCTTCTAGGCCTCCTCAAGCCATCTGGAACCCTGTTTGTTCGGATGCTCCTTCAAGTTGTAATTGGATCTGTCCCTAAAGTAATGGAAAGTTTTATTCTGACCAAAAAAAAAATAGAAATATAATGGACTGAAAAAATAAAGTGAAAAAAAATAAAATAATGAGTGACTCCATATGTTTCATGGAAAATCAATTATTCAGAAAAATTTTTCTTAAAAATGATTACTTATATCGTTTACAAAAATGAATGTAAGAAAAATATTTTCATTCTTCACAAAAATATTTAGATATAAATTGTAGTTAATAATGAAACATTTATTATTGACTAATTATTTTAAGTGATACAAGTAATCACTTTCTAAAAAATATTTTCTAAATCATTCATTTTTCGCAAAATAAACAAAATTAATCTTTGTTCATAAGGATAATAAGAGAACGTAATGGAATGATAATTTGGAATAAAATTTCGTTGGCTTAAACTTATGGCTTTACAAGAGGTGACGCTTTTTGTACTCCCTTTTTTCACTATTACAGTGACGCCCCAGGCGCATCACCCTCATCACGAACCGTTTCTTTTCTCAATTTTCTTATAAGCATGCAGAAGCATGCCAAGAAAACCTATCACAACACAAAGATACATCAAACACTCATATTATTAGGCATCGATGCATTTTGTATGGTGGGCATTATAACGACCCTTACATTACATACTTATACATAGGGTAAACTAGGGGATACTATCCACCGCTACTAAAATTGGTTCCCTTCGTCCTTCCTCCGTCCGTGGTCGTCTATGGCAGAGAGAGACTCGTTGGGTCCCGATAGGCTACTGAAGCCCCGGAGTGACCCCACAAGATCCTTGCTATTATGATGAACCAGGCAGAATAGCGACAGGGGACCATTTTGTTAATCCCGACTTTAATCCAAATCGTTGAGTCACTCGTACGAAAAGTTACTTCATCCTCCACATTTATCACGTCATGAAAGGAAAATTCTATGTTCATCAAGACTCCAAACACAAGGGGAGGAAGGGCGTGTGCAGCCATACTACACATTTGCGAAAGAAAGGAGTGAGATAAGCTCAGCAAGTAAAATCACTAGCTTGAAGGTAGGGGATCGATTTACCCTCTAACTTGGCACGAAGATGTGTGAGACAGACATAGACCACTATTATGTGTCGATGGTAGATCAATGGCAAAGCTAATGCAACTATTCAACTACATGCATGTCAAGAATCTGTCTTACCATGTAACCATAGAAGAAACATAAACATGTGCAAGGTTTCTTTCATCATTATCCATCCCATCATCAAACGGGAAAATCTTGGCTCAACTGTTGTATCCTGGTTCAACCGGGGCATCTCGAAACTCTCCCTGAGGCATCTCGTTGTCAAGAGACATTCCGGCTCAACCAGGGCATCGATGCCACCATTAAGTAACACCGGATCTTATCTTTCGTTAAGTGTTCATGTGAATGAAATTTTCATAACAATTCCTGGATTCATTGGTTCTTACTCTTTGACTTAGCCAGCATACACATGGCTTAAACGTGTAATATGTAACAAGTGTTGTGATACACGTGCAACCATGATATGACCAAGCACAGGGCGTGGCTCGCAACCAAGATCGGTTCATAGGTAATGGTCTTGATTTTTCAAAATTGTTTTGTTTCACCTATTGTTAGAAATTCATGAATTACCATTTGAGGATGACTGAATCATGATGTCTTATCTACTGGTGATAGAAACCATACTCATTAGGCTTTCTAATGATGCATGTTCGATTTTGATCCAATACCAAATGCTTGTGAAACTTGGGCCATCTTCGTGAGCTTGAATTCTAGAACTACCGGTTGTGTTAAATTTGAATAGTTAACGAGTCACGCATTTTCTTGTGTGGCATAGTACCATTTTGTGTGGAAGTTGTGTTGAATGAGATGAGTCACATGGTGTATGAATGTCATGTCCTTAATACGTGTGATATGCTTGAAATGCGTGAGAAAAGAAGATGCTATGTGATGCCCTAGGCGAGCAAAGCTTGGAAGTCTTGACAAGCAAACCAAGAACTTCGATGATGCCAGGCAGGGTATCGAGATGCCTAAGACTAGCAAACCTTGGAGGCCTTGGCTAGTAAACCAAGATGCCCCAGAGTAGGGATGCATAGGGCTAGCAAACCAGAAGTGACCTGCATGGACCGGCTAGCAAACCGGTTGTAGCGTAAAATGGGGGTGGACATGATGACATGACAAGTTGTGAAATGAGATGTGTGATGCATCAAATGCTTGCTGGTGTTGTGTTTATGACCATTGCGTGAAAGGTGGTGAATTGGAATGTGTGATGTATGAAAGGTATGATGGTATTGCAAATGCGGTCATGGGTGCAACGTTGTATGAGACTCTTATTGGCATTGCATATTTATAGTCAAAAAATGCTGCATTTGAATTGTAGTTTATACTCACCATAGTATACTTGATGTTTCTCATGCTAGAAGTGTCCTAGGAATCGATCGTTAGACAAATCGATTGGTTTATAAGCTAATTATTTCTTTTGTTAGCATTAGCTCACTCCTATTGTTTTTACAAATTATTAGCCATGCCTACCATTCCTATGACCCCTATCGACCCCTATCTCTCGCAATGGCGCTCTTGTTGATTTTGAGGGTGAGTTATATGAGTTTACTGATCCTGCCTTCTCGTCCGTGATGTTTGTGAGATATAGAGCAACTTTATGGGTGGATTGGTTTACCAGCTAGTCGTATACCGTATCGCTTTGTTTTAATATATGTGTTGGTGGATGGACAACTCGTTGGACCGATACTATACCTAGATGATGGTGGTAGTGAGGATGGAGGAGATGGCAGGGAGTAGTGGCTAGGGTGATGGTGTAGCTTGGATAGGAGGATGACTTTTGGTTGTCACGGTGAGGTTGGGTGATGATTGGTAGTGACATTCGTGTGGTGTCACGTAGTGATGGTTAGGAAGTAGTATCTCTTTTTGATTCTCTGAGACTTGTTTCCTTTTGTTTATATCATCTGATCACCTAATGTACTTAAATAAGACAAATGAAATGAATATGTGATATTCCCTACTTGATCTTGTGTTCCCCTTTAATCAGAAACATTATGTTTAATGGTACATAATTCATGTTATAAATGTTTCGTAATTATTACTATCTTCCACTTGCGTGACAATATAAAAGAATCTAATGGATCGCTTTTGTAGGTGGTGTACTGGGACGTCACAAAATTGACATCACCCATGATGTAATTCGAACAAATTAATTCAAATGGGATGTTAATAATGAGTTTGATTGATTTTAATCAATTAGAGTTGGGTTGTATTCTTTTAATTTGGCTCATTATTTTGATAATCGGTTAGTCATTATTTGTAATTAGGTTTCTAGAGAACAAATTGGATTAAATTGCACAAAAGTTTTGTAGGGAGCCAATTGAACTGATTGAACCGAACTAAACTGGAATGAACCGGTCTAACCGGTTCGACTGGTTCATCTGGCGAGAGACAAAATCTGGCGAGAATGGCTGGATGTCGGCCATTTTCAAGCCAATATCCAACCACCTCCGGCTCCCTCAAGCCATGGCCGACCAAGCTCTCTCCCATGAGCCAAAATTACACAAATGCCCCTATGTGAAATTACAAAAATGCCCATAATGCCAGGTCATTATTCCATGTCATCAAATTTATGTCAATTAGAGCATTTCCTTAATAATTAAGCAAATAATCATGACCATTCATCAAGAGCACATCTTAACCATCCAATGTGACATGTCATTGATTGAAGTGAATAGAAATTGGCCAATCAAATATTTGCTTACTCAAGAAGCAAATGATTGGAGCCCTTGGATTAATCCATGGGCCACAACTCAAACTTAGGGGAGTATTCATTTTTCAAATCTAAATTCTCTCTCTAGCTCTCTCTATCTATATATCTCTCCCTCTCTTTCTATTCAAGATCGGCCGAGCCAAGGAAAAAACAGAAAAAACAAAGCAAATTCTTGCCCATTCTCTCTCTCACAAAGTGGATCTCTACTAATTCTCTTTCCGACCGAGAGATAATAGAAGCGACTCATTCTGTATTTTGCGAAGTAGATTAATGAAACTCTCCACGTTCTCTCTTTACAACTTCTCTACCCATTCTCTCTCATATTTTATCAAGCTTATGTTGACACCTGATTTTTAGTTTATGAGTCTTTAATGGCAAAAACTTAAGATTAAGGTTTCTAACTATAACAGAGCCCGTTTCTCAAACAAAAATAGTCATTTAACACTTTTGTTAACATTAGCCTTTCATTTTCAAGATTTTTGAATATTATCATAAAAAAGTCAAAGTGTTGACTATCGAGTTAATCAAAAGTCAACCCAAAGTCAAAATTTGGTCTTTTGTATAAAAAATCCCAAAATATTGTCAATATCACTTTTTCATCATCAATTTTCAAAAAATTTCAAAATTTGACTCATTAATTGACATTTTAGTATTTAATTACTAAAATGTTGACTTTTTGATTTGACAAACAAAATTGAAAAAATTGAAAACTCCCAAATCATCTTATTTTCATCCCAATTTGACTTTGGCATCAACATTTGTTTCAAATTTGATTTAGAACCACCTTTTCCCAATTTGTAGATGTTGGTTCAAATTGGCTAAAAATGAGTTACTTAATTTTTAATCATTTTTTAGAATAACTTTATTCACGACATTTGATCTAGAGGTCATTTCACATTCAATTTTTTAGCCAATTTCACCATTCCAAGCTAAGGGTAAAGAATCCCAATTTGAGGCCTAGTTAGTGATGCCAATCGGTTCTTTATGATTTATGCAATTAAATCATGAATGCGTCCATTTTCTTATTTGAAACTCAAATCCAATATCAATTTTGGAAAATTCACATGAATTCAAGCCAATTTGATCAATTTGGCCAAACATTGACTAGTAAGACCAAGCTAGATAAATCTAATTGCCCCAATTCAATTTGGCCCATTCTAATCTAAGAGTTAATTTGGTGAATTGAGTTTCAATTTGACGATTAGACTTCAATATCTTTTGGGTTTTAATTTGAGCCATAATATGAAAGTCAATTTGACCACATTAAAGGGTCTTAAACCTATTCAATTGAATCAACTGATTTTTCTTCAAGTTAATAAGGTTTAATTAGAATCAATTTTGTCAACTGAGTGCAAAAAGGCCACAAATTTTATCAATTGGCGAAAATCCCCAATTTATGCGAGACAAATCAATTGGGATGAAATTAGCATTACCCATGGCCTAATTCAAACAAATTTGATCAATTGAGGTATCTTAGTAGATTTAGTTGAGTTTAATTATTTGGATATGAGCCGTTTTTTTCAATTTGGCTCATGCATTGGCCAATTGGACAAAAATTCTTTTTAATTAGGTCATCTAGAGGATAAATTGGATTAGATTGCACAAATTAATTTGTAAGGGAATTAGCCGATCCAACTGAGCCGTTTTAGACCGGCCGGAACCAGCTTGATCTGGCCTAGCTAGTCTGACCAACATGAATGGCCATTCGGTGAAGATGGCTGGTTTCCGGCCATGTCCGGCCACCATGAGGGTGGGCGGCTAAACACTCCATCTTGGACCCTAAAATTACTAAAATGCCCTTGTTATCCAACTAATATTGCATAAAAGATGTTTGTGGCAAGGTATATGTTGAGATCAATAACAACTTGCCGATTGGAACTCCTCTAATAGTTCACTGCAAATCCAAGGACGCGATCTTGGATTCCATGATATAACATATTATTGACACCTGATTTTTAGTTCTTTGTTTATATTTTCAAAAATCTCAAAATTAGGACTAGGAATCTTGGCCAAGCTTAGAAACCTACTTCTAAGCCAAATTTTTTTTTTATCATTTTCCTGCATTTTTCCTTAGTTTCTTTTAGTCAAAATAAGTGAGAAAATCAAGAAAAATAGCAAATGGAATCAGAAAATAAATCAAGAAAAATAGCAAATGGAATCAGAAAATTTCATAAAAATAGTCATTAGTCTTCTTTTAAATCCAATTTCATTAATACATCATCAATTTTGAAAAATCTCAATCAGGTATATGTTTTTTTCCAAATTGGGTAAAATCAAACCCGAATTGAACCAAAAATGCAATTAAATATTTTCTAGTTATTTTTAAGTTATAGTGTCTTCACAACAAATGATTCTAGGACCTTGAATTACATAATGGTCGGTCCAATTGCACAATTTGCCAAAGAAATCAAAAAACCCCAAAATTCATTTAAAAATTAGAAATTTTGAGTCCAAATTGGGAATCGTGCCCAATATGAAATTGTCGAACCGTGAGACCATCATTTCTAGGGTTAATCATATATGGGTAATTCAATTTTGGCACCAATTTTGCCTAATCAGGTCATTAAGACATTGAATTGAATAAAACCTTGGTAACCCGAATATAAAAATTTAAAAATCTTGGACATGATTTTAACAAAAATTGGAAAAAATCACATATTTGGGTTCAAAATGCGATGGGAAATTCAATTTTGGGATTTAATTTGAAAAAATCGATCAAAATTGCCCTCAATTTGAGTTTTTAATCAAAATCGAGCTTTCTAGGTCGATCGGATCAACCCGACTCAACTCGACGACCTGTCTTCTTCACTCGGTTTGCCCTGAATTCAATAAAACCTAGAAAAAAAGCAGTTCAACTCTGCCATTTTACCGACTCAAGCCGATCAAATAAACACGTGTTTATCCCGACTAACAGCTGTAGAATCTGTAGCTGTCGTCGGAGATTGGTTACAACCGATTGGAAGGCAGTGGCAACTGATTTTGGGAGGGAATTTTGATGAACAAAAACAAAAGAAAAACTGAACATTAGGAGAGAAGGTGTTCGATGAAATTACCGAGAGAAGAGAGAGAGAGATAGAGAGAGAAAGAAGGCAAAATACAGAGAGAAGGTGTGAAGTTGAGTTTCCCAGATCCAGTGATCGGCGCTAGTCAATTGGCCACTGCTGGCGAAACGATCATCCAGAGAGGATCTCCTTCTCGAACGGTTAATGAAGACCTGATCACGAAGGTCTGAAAATCACCATCGACTGGTGTGTCCAAAGCCTTCTTGGCGAAGCCAAGATTATTTTCTTGAAGTATAAGTGTTAAGGAACGGCTCCACAGGCGCAAAGCAGCTCGGCGATTTCTCCTGATCATCGGACGAAGCAGGTAAAAATCAATCACAGTCACAGTTTTTCCAAAATTTTCAGAAATGAGTTATATGCTTAGGTAATTTCGTTTATGATTTATTTCACATTTTTGATATTTAAAACATGTTCCTGATCACATTTTGTGTTGTTTGATTGCATTTTTGGTCATTAAATGTGTATAAACCGAGTCAGCCATGCATTTGACCACCTCACCGGAGTTCGAAGGACCTCATCGGAGTGCCACTGTGGCCTTAAGCCACTCAAGTTAGCCTGCTTTAATCCTTGTTTAATGTTTTGAATCGTTATTTTGATCGATTTAGATGGCTAAGGTGATTAGATTAGTCATTTGAAGTCTGAGAATATTAGCTTATATTAGTGATGATTTAGGTTTTTCTGACTAGATTTTCACCGGCCGACGATGGCCGACGGACATCCAGTCAGTCTAGTTTGATAAAAGACGACATGAACTTGATAATGGATCAAAAAAAATGGCGAAATAGTCGTCGGAAGGTCGTCGATGATGAGCTCAAAGTCACGGCCTTGAGAACTATAAGTCTGGGATTGTGTACCTTAGGTGCTCAATGTAATGCCTCAATGAAAATTGCCAGAAACGATGCCGTTTTGACGCTTATTTCTCACCAAAGTAGACGACCGGCAACCGGCGCTAGCGAGGCCTGGTCCGGCCAAGCCGAACCGGGTCAAACCAGGCTGGTCCGATTCACTAATCCTGCGGGAAAAATAAAAAAAATTAAAAATTACGTAAAAATTCAAAAATAAATAAAAATTCAAAAAAATTTCAGAAAACATAAAAAAATTTTAGAAAAATAGGGAATTCACACAGAAAAATATAAAAAATCAAAAAATTTTCAGAAAGTTCATAAAAATTCAGAAAATTCAGAAAATACAACTAAAAAATGTGAAAAATTCATAAAAAAATCTAAAAAAATAAAAAAAATTCGAAAATTCGAAAATTCATAAAAATTTTTGGAGAATCATAAAAATCAATTCTCGATTAATGAAATTCTCAAAAATTCAATTTCTGAAAAAAAACATAAAAAATTTCAAAAATTCACAGAATGGTTCAAAAACACTGTGGCCAACCTTAGAAAGTGAAATTTGAATTTTTGGAAGCGCCCAAGCGGCATTTTTAGAAAATCTCAAATGCAGGAGTTATAACCCCTAAAAAACCCTAAAACCCTAAAAAAATGCAAATCATGAAATAAATAAGCTTCTAGGGTTTCACGAGGGTTTGGATATCTTGCTTGATTTTTATTTTTAGAGACCATTTAGGATTGATTGATTTAATTGACATTGATTGCACATTTAATTCTTGATTGATTTTCTCGCGATTAGAATGGATAGAATTAGTGGATAAGCCCCGGAAAATTGCATGACACGTTAGACATTGTATTGTTCTTAGGTACCGAAAGAGCGTTAAGGATCTCAATTTGGGATCATTAGCATAACTAAGTCCATGTACTCAGAATCTCTAGTTCGTAGAATCACGGTATTTCTCCCATATCCCAATTAGGTTTCTAGTCTACCTACCAATAATGACTAGAGGCGACTCCAAAATAAAAAACTTAGATCAAGTAGGAAATTACCATTCGCTGTCACATGAGGTATGGTTTGGAAGAGACCCTTACACGGAAATACCTCCATAGTGCGTAAATCCCGAAAATTAAAAAAAAAAAAAAAGCGCGGCGCGACAGGCTTGGCAACTCCGCTAGGGATTGACCTTTTCTAAGTGGACTTAGGCCTAGATAGAATGATACGCTTGTGTTTTGTACTTGCAAGGATCTCGGATATGTCCCGCTAATGATAGTGTCAAATGGTTTTGCAGGCGGGTGGTATAAGGGGTGCAATCTTTGCTAACCCTTGTTTTGCAAGATGGAGTTGGGATTGAATGTAGTTTGAATGAATTTTAGAAGTATTGGTTGGTCATTAATTACTATGCATATTTTTAAATTGCTTTAACACTACACTATTAGCACACACCACTCGTGACCCAATCCCGGCTACATTTAGGATTATTCTTAAGAGGTATGTGTTTAGGCGAAATTATGAGCCGATTGCTCATGGGATCATTTAAATGCAATACCGATCACCGAGATGAAATAATATTCCATTACTTTGGGCCGATTACCTATTAGAATGGAATCCCTTGTCCATTAAGGTGGTAATCTTGAGCCTTTAACATATCCAACCCTTTTAGGCGTCAAAATTTCACTGGTTGCATTTGTTTGTCTTTGTGATTGGTATACCTAAAACCAAAAAAAAATATCCTGATAAGCAAGTATCGTTCCATTCCATTCTTTTACAATTATGCAAGTTAGTTGGCACATTTTCAAAAAAAATACCTAAATGAAATTCAATACTTGGTCTAAATATCCTTTCATATTAGAATACGTGATTAGGGTATCATACTTCATTTGACCATTCTTTCATTCTTAGATGAAATGTTTAGGTCCATGGTGGATTTTGCATGTAATTCAAGTGTTTATTCGTCATTTCAATGTATTTGAAGTTGTAAATCATAGTTTAGGACTTTATGATCTAAATGGAATATGACAGAATGGGCATTTACATCACATATTGAATTTGTCCATAATCTCAAATGCATGCTCTTTTAAGGTATAAACGGACTCAAAATGACATTTGCATTACTTTCTAGGCATGCAAGTGTAATTTGCCTCCATCTTATCTTAAAAGGACATATAATTGAAATAGAAGTATTAAAATCAATCGGTAAACCATGGTGAATAATAATCAATTTCTTTTACGTGCTTTAGATTGAAATGGGGAAACTAGACATATAAGTCATTCCTGTTCCAAGGAAGGAGCTTTGGGCATGCTAGGTAAACATGACAAAGGACAACAAAGCATACGTAAGGAAAAGGCTTGGGTATTTGTTCAAGCTCATCAACCTAGAGTACCAAGTGAGCTTAATTCAAGCATTATCCCATTTTCGGGAAGTTACTACTGCTACATTTCAATTGGGCGAGCACAAGATGGTACCTACACTAGAAGAATATAAGGCAACCATTGGGATTGATTTCGAGTCAAGAACCGTTGAGCCCCCAATTGGATTAAAACCCACGAGTGTTATAGCTGAATTCTTAAACTCAAAGACCCCTCAAGTGAAAAAGTTGATCAAGTCAAATACTAGGAGATTTCCTCTATCTTACTTGGTGGCCAATTACTCCAAATTGCCGAAAGAAACTGAAAATACTTTCGCGAGGGTTTTTATTCTTGCCTTCTTCGAATTCGTCTTATTCCCCGCATCAAGGACTGGATTAAATCCTCTCGTTGCAGTAATTGCTAGGCAAGTTTTCCTAAAATGGGACTTCTCTAATATGCTCTTGGCGGAGACGATCATTTCATTGAACAATATCGGGCTCTATGTAGAGGATAAATATGGAAGTTATGGTTTTGGCGGCCAGCTTGTACACCACGTTCACTCCGGCGAACGATGCTTGCACCTCCACCATCAATATCGCCGGCTTCGCTCCATGCAGCCACTTCTTGATGGCTCTCTCCTCCATCATCGTTTTCCCTTCGCTCTTCTTTAAATGAGACAGGATCTATCTTGGTCTCCCTTCGAGTGTGTGGAGAGAGATGGATGGAAATGGGTTTTATATATAAGCATCGGGAGAGAAAGCAGGATGGTGGAAGAAATTAAGAGAACGTGACAAATGAAAACACTTCCTCTCTCGGACTCATCACTGTAGTCGCCTTCTACACTACAAAAAAAACGCATTTTTGCCACGAAAATTTTCCAACGAAAAATTTTCGTCACAAATTTGCGATAAATTTTCCAACGAAAAATAAAATTCGTTGGAAATTTCCAACGAAAAATTTTTCGTCGCAAAATTCGTTGGAAATTTCCAACGAAAAATTTTTGCGACGAATTAAAAAAAAAACCCGGTATTGTTTGGCATTTTTTTATATTCGTGGGAAAATTAGTTGGAAATTTCCAACGAAATTTCCAATGAATTTCAATTTTCGGGCAATTATTTATTGTGTACGATTTTCGTTGGAAAATTCGTTGGAAATTTCTAACAAATTTTTTTTCGTTGGAAATTTCCAACGAATTTAAATTTTCCGGGCAATTATTTTAGTGTGTACAATTTTCGTTGGAATATTCGTTGGAAATTTCCAACGAATTTTCCAACAAATTTCAATTTTTGAGCAATTATTTATTGTGTACGATTTTCGTTGGAAAATTCGTTGGAAATTTCCAACGAATTTTGCAACGAATTTCAATTTTTGAGCAATTATTTATTGTGTACGATTTTCGTTGGAAAATTTGTTGGAAATTTCTAACAAATTTTCCAACGAATTTCAATTTTCGGGCAACTATTTCTTGTGTATAATTTTCGTTGAAAATTTCCAACGAATTTTTCAATGAATTTCAATTTTCGGGCAATTATTTTTAGTGTGTACAATTTTCGTTGAAAAATTCGTTGGAAATTTTCAACGAATTTTTTTTCGTTAGAAATTTCCAACGAATTTTTCAACGAATTAAAAAAAACCTGGTATTATTCAACATTTTTTATATTCGTGGGAAAATTCGTTGGAAATTTTCAACGAAATTTCCAACGAATTTCAATTTTTCGGCTAATTATTTTATTGTGTACAATTTTCATTGGAAAATTCCAACGAATTTTTTTTCGTTGGAAATTTCCAACAAATTTTCCAACAAATTTAATTTTCCGGGCAATTATTTTAGTATGTACAATTTTCGTTGCAAAATTCGTGGGAAATTTCCCACGAATTTTGCAACGAAAACCTAACTTCTGCCTTATTTAAATTTTCGCGCTCATTATTCCCACGTTTTTCAATTTCCATATTTCTCTCTCTCTCTCTCTCTCTCTCTCTCTCTCTCTCTCTCTCCTCTGTCCTGCGCTTCACCTTCTCCCTCGCTCCGTCTCCCCCTTCACCTTCTTCCCCGCTGCCCCGCCTCCTCCCTCGCTGCCCCCCCTCCTCCTCCGGCTGCGGCTGCGGCTCCGGTGCCATGGACAGCAAGATCGCCATGCCCCGACGTCGGCTCCCTCCCCAAAGGCGCCGCCGCGGCCATCCAGGGCCACCCCCGACGGCCCCGACGCCCCCCGACGCCCCCGACGCCCCCCGACGCCCCCCGACGCCCTCCGATGCCCCCGACGCCCTCCGACGCCCCCGACGCCCTCTGACGCCCCCGACGCCCCCGAGGCCATCATGGGCCGCCCCCAACGCCACCAAGCCTCGTCGTCGGCAAGGGGCAAGCTCGCCCAAATCTGGGCGAGCTCGAGCTCGTCGCCCACGAGGGGCGAGCTCGCCCAGATCTGGGCGAGCTCGCCCCTCGCCGGCGACGAGGCTGGCCCTCGCCGGCCATGGCGAGGGCCGAGCTCGTCCCTCGCCGGCAACGAGACTGCCCTCGCCGGCGACGAGCTCGAGCTCGCCATGGCCGGCGAGCTCGGCCCTCGCCGGCGGCGAGGGCGATTTTTCTACCAAAAAAAAATTATCGACCAAAAAAAAAATTTCGACCAAAAAAAAATTTGACCAAAAATTTTTTTTTTCTATGGAAAATAAATTTCCACAATTTTTCGACGAAAAAAAAAATTGTAGTTTCCAACGAAAAAAAATTCGTCGGAAAAAAAAATTCGTTTCCAACGAATTTAGCCACGAGTTTTCCAACGAATTTTCCAACGAAAAAAAATTCATCGCAAATTTCCAACGAAAATTTAAATTTTTCGTTGGAAAAATTTGCGACGAATTATTACCAACGAATTTTTTTTTTGGAAAATTCGTTGGAAATTTCGTCGGAAAAAAATAATTTTTTTGTAGTGCTATCTTTCGTAGAGAGATCAAGAAGAGGGTAATGCAATGAATGAGGATCAAATAGCGAGCATCGTAAATGTCACTGGAGATCAGGAGAACACTTGAGGCAGAAAAATTCTTATATGTATATGGAACATGCTGGCCCATTTCATCTCAATCGCTAAATGGTATCGAATCTCATGCAGAGCTCATATGATTTGATGATTGAGATGGAGTTAAGTGGCAAGTACCGAGCATTGTATCTATCCTCTCTTGTTATTTCTCTTGCTCATGGCAACGTAGTGTGAAGTCAAAGAAGGTTCTCAGTGGGTCTAAAATGGAGTAAGGGAGTCTCCATATAGTAGCCAATGTTATATTTGTTTGGGAGGGTCTAAAATTTTTGCAGTGCAAAGCTCACTCTCTCACAAGTTTATGAATTTTATAGCCAAGATGATGATGGCATCAGTTGACTTGTATTGGAAACATCTACGGTTACGCTCTATCCGAATGCAATATATAATCGCTAGGAAAGATATCTTGAGAAGCCTCGCCACCAAGTCCTTGCCTTTAGTAGCGTTGATCATCCATTGGAGTCTTGATCATCCATTGGAGTTCATCATTCCATTCTCCTAAAGAACGGTGGATTATGTAGGACAAATGCTTCTAGTCCAGGCGCATTAGAAGAATAGATGTTCTTTGTTTTCTAGACTAGACATACAAAAATTACAATTGATACATATTTCAGGCATCCAATGACAATCACGATAATTAATAATCAATAAATGAGAGGATCCATTATGTAACTACGCCAAAGATGTGTCACACAAACCACGATAAATTGTGCTATTTCTTTGTCAGCCATGACGTTAGTGACCACCCTGGGCCCGGTTATTTTAACAATTAAATTAAGTTTTTTTTAATGAAAAGAATTGTTCATATATTAAAAATAATAAAATAAATTCTTTAATCAAATTGAAATACAAGTACACTTTCACATAATTTGAAAAAAAAATCCGGATAATGGTATTTTTTTTGGGGTAAAGGTAAGAATTATAATGGTATAATAATGGGAAAAATTAAGAAAGAAGTCCTAAACATGTAAAGGCGTAATTCAGTCCTAAAAATTTTAATTTAACTAATTTAGTTATAAACTTTTTCATGATTAGCCAATATAGTAATTTTAATTAATTTTGGTCGGAAATTGATAACGTGAACATCGGCCATCCTACGTGGCATGGCCGACGTTGAAGTGAACAACTTTTTCCTTTTTTTAATTTCTTTTAAAAAAATAAAAAATGGAAAAAACAAATAAAAAATTTATAAAAATTGCAATCATTATCCATGTTGTGCCACGTAGGATGATTAACATTCATGTCAAGGATTTTCGGCCAAAATTGGGTAAAAGGACTACATTAGCAAATCGTTAAAAAATTTATGACGAAATTGGTCAAATCGAAAAGTTCAGAACTAAATTGACACCCTTTAATGGGTCTATAACTTTTTTTCGATAATCATCATTACACACAAATTACACCAAATAAAACGTCTATGATCCAAGTGACCCATGTTCACGTGCCTCGTCGCACGTCCATATTCTTTAGAGGAAAACGACAACCAAGACAACACAAAATTTTCATTATTGAGATATGATCACGTGAACTATACACGTACACATCTTCTCAAAGGTTAAAGAAAAAAAAAGAAAAGTAAAGTAATGACAAACAGCAAAAAATAGGAAAAACACCTGCCACTGCGAATCTTGCCACGAGATGCTTGCCCCCACCACCATCTAACCCATCACTGTTAACGCAAGGCTTGTTTCATTCGGTCCAGTCGATTCTTGAAAGTGGGTCTAAAAGCACGAGGACGATCGATCTCTTGAGGTTAGTTTCCATCGAACCGTACGTGAATCTAGTGAGAGATCTGGGGGGGCGTATATACTGGGATGTGGCGTTTCGAAAGAACAAGCAAAAGGGTCGAGGATTCTTTTTAGGACGTCTCGGTTTCATGTGCTTGTTTGGATTTTTGGCGCTGGGGATCAATGCGAATCTGGTCTTTCTTGGGTTTGGAACAGTGGATTCTGACGCTGCTGCATGTGCTGATTTTCGACATTTTAATGCATGTTTCGTGTGTTTGTTAAGAATAAACTATTCTAATGGGGGATCAGGATCGTGACTCGAGGAATGGTTTCATCGTCTACGAAGTTTTGATTGTGGATGCGCTCTTACAGCTTTTTTTAATGGTTCAATGGGAGTAAGTGTAAATGCACATGCCCTTCTCGATCCTGTTTCCGAGTGTTTTCGTAGATTTGGAGGGAATTGGATGTATTCTACGCAGGAACGACTTGTTTCCGAGTAGCATCTGTTTGGCCTTACATAGCTGTTTCTAGTGTCATTGATCAACTGATTCAGTGAGAGTTATATTCATTCGAGATCTGAATTGGAGTTTCGCCGAAAAAGTACTGTGTAGACTTATTTCACAGATGATGAGATGGGCAACTACCAACACCTTAGCACAGGACGTACATGAGAACTTGTGTCTGTTTCTGGTTTTTATGTAGCTTAATTATGTTGTTTTGTACAGAGTGGATCATATCATTCGACTTTCAGGGATCACTTAACTTCACTCAAGAACCCTGAGAATATTGTCTACGCTTAGTATGGACATGCAGCGGAAGGGCAATGTTTCTGAAAACGGAAATGCGAGAGGATCTGATATGCTATGTACTTTAGCCGAGACCGAAGAATGTGATTTCTCGAAATTGATGGAGAGGCCGAGGCCTTTGAACATGGAAAGGAAGAGGTCACTTGATGAACGATCCTTTAATGAATTGTCGACTGCACTGTCTCCTCATCTCTCCTTGAGAAATGCAGAGAATTCATTCCGTTTGACCGACCCCTTTGGTTACTCTTTGTCTCCCGAGAGAAGGTCAGGCTATAATACGCCAAGGGCAGAGAATGGATTTGAGACCCATCCTATGGTTGCTGAAGCTTGGGAAGCACTTAGGAGATCATTAGTATATTTTCGCGGTCGACCAGTTGGGACTATTGCTGCATTGGATAATTCTGGAGAGAACCTTAATTATGATCAGGTAAAGAGTACTATCTCTGGATTGTATGATGGAGTACCTTCAACTTCGTCCTATTTAGTGATCATCACCACTGCTTGCATCTGTCCTTCTTGGTCCACCGAACATGAATGGTTTGGGAAAACACATATCAATTGTATTGGTTGAAGTAATTTGTTGGTTGTGCAGATGGTTTTCTTCGCCCTTTTCTTTGTAAATAAGCATGTACTGAATATTTTAGACAACATGCTCCCCTCGATGAGTCTTCTTTTTTCGGTTACAACTCAATCAGCATCTTGACCGATCCTAATTGTTCTCATTTTACGAACTGTCATGTACTTTAGAATAGAGAGGGTAACTACTTTCAATATACTGTTCCTGAAATTCTTATTTACACAGGGCATGGTGGCATCTTTACTTTATAGCTCATATGATCCACTTGTAGTCCAATATTTGCTACTGTTTACTTGTTGATGGACTTGGTGTACAGGAGTTTTTTTAGGTTTCTAGTAAGTCAAAGGAGAAAGTATTTTTCTGGACATGGTTCAGAGCGTTGGCAGCTTCAATAAGGAGTGAATGCTAACTTTTTCATTGGCTCTGTAGGTCTTTGTGAGAGATTTTTTTCCTAGTGCGTTGGCTTTTCTGATGAATGGAGAATCTGAAATAGTCAAAAACTTCATATTGAAGACTCTTCGCCTACAATCATGGGAGAAGAAAATCGATAGATTCCAGCTAGGAGAAGGAGTAATGCCAGCTAGTTTCAAAGTGCTCCATGATCCAGTCAGGAATAACGAAACTCTGATAGCTGATTTTGGAGAGAGTGCGATAGGACGGGTTGCTCCTGTTGATTCTGGGTTTTGGTGGATTATTCTGCTCCGAGCTTATACAAAATCCACAGGAGATACATCCTTGGCCGAACTATCTGAATGCCAGAAGGGCATGCGTCTAATTCTGAGTTTGTGTCTGTCAGAGGGCTTTGACACCTTTCCAACTCTTCTCTGTGCTGATGGATGTTGTATGATTGACCGTAGAATGGTGAGTTTCTCATAGCATCACTATCTTATGACTTTGCTAAGGTACATAGTAGTTTAATATCAATCTTCTAATTTCAATCATGTAGAGGAGCCAATTCTGTTATAACCACGAAGTGATATTCAATTGCAACATCTTACTTCTCTTCTCACAATGTGAAGGGATTCACAAGATTGTTGTTTAAGGGTTCTTTACATTTGATCGAACTGAAATGCTTGCTCTTTATTCTAAATAATCCAAATGTATAGACTGGTTCACAAGCAGACATCCATATGTAGGTGCATCATCATGCCAGAAATGAACAAATAATTGGCAGTAATGAACAAATAGTAAGTAATGCAACCTTGTAGGTTCATTACATGAGTGATAGATGAGACTCGTAATTTTTTTCAAATGTTACACTTGTCTTTTCATGCTCCTTTATGAATGATCTAAAGAGAGAATTGTTATCATCTAACTTGCTCAAAATGTCTGATTAATATTGCAAGAGAAAAAATGAATTTAGTTTGGTGTCATCGAATGTCTCTGTTTTCTACCTAATCAAGGTCCATGAGGAGCTAGCACATCCTGCAACTTTTAGAAATGATAAAACTGTTATGGATCTACTTGTTCTCATTATTCATTTACTTTAACTCAGATCAAAATTGTTTGTATTTTGCAGGGTGTCTATGGCTATCCTATTGAAATACAAGCACTCTTTTTTATGGCACTAAGATGTGCTTTGCTTCTCCTAAAGCAAGACGTGGAGGGAAAGGAATTTGTGGAACGTATTGTCAAACGCCTTCATGCCCTAACTTATCACATGAGGGGTTACTTCTGGATAGACTTAAAGCAGCTTAATGATATTTATCGTTATAAGACAGAGGAGTATTCTCATACAGCAGTCAACAAATTCAACGTGATTCCTGATTCTCTTCCAGAATGGGTTTTTGATTTTATGCCAACTCGCGGCGGGTATTTTGTCGGTAACGTTAGCCCTGCTAGAATGGATTTCCGTTGGTTCTGCTTGGGTAACTGTATTGCCATTTTATCATCACTGGCAACGCCAGAACAGTCCACTGCCATAATGGATTTAATAGAATCACGCTGGGAGGAGTTAGTTGGAGAAATGCCTCTGAAAGTTTGTTATCCAGCTATAGAAAACCATGAATGGAAGATCGTTACAGGGTGCGATCCGAAGAACACTAGATGGAGCTACCACAATGGAGGATCTTGGCCAGGTATGCTCCTGAAACTTGCCCATGAGAAGTGTAGTTGATTTGTTTCCATTGATCTGCTCTTTGAGGGATTTGTATAACCTCAATTGTATTTGATTGATAAATTAACACGATTTACTTTACATGGTCAAAGTGCGCTTTGCTAGTTGCTACAAATTTCTTTGATATACACGTCTTCAGGTTTCGCTCTGAATGACTCTTTCAAATCAATCTCTATTCTCAAAATTTGTTTGCCGTCACAATGTGTGCAGTGCTTCTATGGCTTCTGACTGCCGCGTGTATCAAGACCGGACGGCCCCTGATTGCAAGAAGAGCCATTGAACTTGCAGAAGCGAGGCTACTCAAGGACAACTGGCCAGAGTACTATGACGGAAAGCTCGGTTGTTACATCGGGAAGCAGGCTCGCAAATTCCAAACCTGGTCGATCGCTGGTTACCTAGTGGCAAAGATGATGTTGGAAGACCCTTCACATATAGGTATGGTATCACTTGAGGAAGACAGACAGACGAAGCCGGTTATGAGGAGATCCAATTCTTGGACTTTCTAGTAGATTCATGTTTCTTTCTCATTTTCTGCAACTCATCAATCGTCGACTTGTTTTGAGTTTTTACTTCCTGTCATTCAAAATTTACTCCTCTGAACATACTCCTCCTGTCTTTTTGTCGAAGCAATGCTGGTATGTAGATTTTTTCCTGTATGTCTGCCTTTTTCATCTTCTAATTTCTAATTCTATTTTCTTTTCTGATTCGATTGCATTCGCGCATTCTAATACTGACAATATTTGGGAGAAAATATTATCAGTTGCTTGGGAATTTGGAGGATGTGTTACATGTGGAATTTTTTATTTGATTAATGAAAAAAAATTAATTTTTTACTTAATGTAATACAATGATACTTGGATAATATGTAGACATCAATTTGCAATAATTGATTTGGATTTAATTTGAAATGATAGCCACCAGTTGAGAATTTTTATATGATTTTTCTTCGTTTATAATGGTTTTATCAATTATTAAATATGAAAATTGCATGGGGCCATACCTTTTTTTTTTTTGGAGTTATCAATTTATTTATAAATATATTAATGAGCAAGCATTATTTCACAAAAAAAAAAAAGGAACTGCTTTAGCGATATACAAATTTGACAAAAGATAGTTCTTAAAAACTTGTATTTAGATTATTTTTGTCTACTGATGCAATGTCTTGCTTACATTGTTCAGACAAATTCTATATTGCAAAATAAATAAATATATATGTGTGTGTTCGTGCGCGCGTCCGCACAGCTTCCTTGCAAAAAATTGTAGTAGTATCGGTCCAATTGTTACTTCCACTGTCTACTTGGTCCCACACATGAAAGCCCCATATTAAATCTTATTAGCCCAAAATAGACAAAACATTATAGTTATAGGCAAAGATTAGCTATGTATAATGAGAATAAACTGAGAAAATATTGAATTCAAATAGAGTTCCGTATATATTAACTGAAAATCATGCAGTGACGACATTTGAATACACAAGAAAAAGTTTACAAAGAATTGCTTAGTAAAGCAATGATTAACATTTAACTTATTTTTGCTAATGTAATGTTTGCGTAAAAACATTTTATATGTTTTTTGGCTGCTTGACCATAAATACTATTATATTAGCAAATCAATTTTTTAATTCTTACAGGCCATATATCCTCAAGAGGGACATTGCAACCGATTTCGAGGCTTCGTAAATATAATACAAAATTTCAGACAAAGGCAATTAGCAACAAGTGCCTAAATCTAGGAAGCAAAAAGTGATTTGCCCCTGTTCTCAAGTGATGACCCCGGTTTGAAAGAAGAATTTTCTGCTGAGAAAAATCTCGTCTGCACCCAACTTGTATGCTCAAATTCATCACGGCCATTAATCATATGGGTTCAACCTGGATCTAACAAAATTGTTGAAGGGTATTTTAGTCTTTTTCATTGTCAATGAACCCTAATGCTTGCTGTATATACTGATGTAATTCGTAATTATGACATAATAAGAAATTCTTATCTTTCGTTTTCATGGTATCAGAGTCACAAAACGTTTTGCCTTAGCTACCTACGATCATCGTTACATCTTCAGAGAAATCCTTGTCGCCGGTGTCAGCATAAACTCCGTCCTTGCGCGTGACGGACTCGCCAGTCAAGTCCTTGCACGGACCCACCAATCGAGTCCTTGCACGGTCCGAGGCTCGACATCAGAGCCCGATTGACGGTTCGTGTTGATGCGCTTTCTGGTAAGGAATTTAAAAAAAATGGATCTTTCTCTTTGGTTTTGCTGTGTTCGTGCGTCGCCATTCGAATCTACCTAGTCTGAAGTGGGTGCATGCACATTCCCCTGTGGAAGGGGCGTGATTTCCTTGTGGGCCCGCTGCTAGGTCTTTTTTTTTTTTGTACGAAATAGAAATAGATTAATACTTAAGGGTTCTTGAAACTACAACCCGACAGAGGGGCGTCAAAACATAACAACTCCCATAACGGTTGGGGGGGACGGGCAAGCCAAAATACATTCAGAGAATTTCTGTGGTGCACTTTGGCGATCCAATCGGCAGCTTGGTTCGCGGATCTGTTACAATGGGCCACTGTTAGATTGCTAAATTGGGCCAAGCGGAGCTGGGCTTCTTGAAATAAAGCTTCCTCTTCCCAGCCAACGTCACTGTTGTCGTTCAGCATTGTGACCATCTGGAGACAGTCTGTTTCCAGAAGAATCTGCTCCTTCGTCCATTCCTTGAAGAACTGAAGCGCAAGCAGCAACGCTTGAAGCTCTGTGTGCAGCGGTGATGTCGCCGGGACTGTTCTAGCGAAGCCATCTAACAAGGTTCCAGAGGCGTCTCGGAGGATTGCCGCAACTGCTCCTTCTGTTGCAGGTTCATGGAATGCTCCATCGATGTTGATTTTGAAGGAGTTCATAGGCGGTGGGTTCCAATTCAGAGGTAAAGGGCTCTTGTCTGACTGCAGATTATAAATCTGGTGATTCCACTTGCGGTAGTTGCGAGTCATCATCCTTGCCGCCTCAATTATGGTTCTCGGATTTGGGGGTTTTTTTCCCAAAGACAAAGTCATTTCTAGCTTTCCAGATCAACCAGAAGATAATGGCAATCTCATCTAGTGTAAGCAATTTATAAGTCTGTAGTTGATAGTTTTGGATCCATACCTCAATTCTTGTTATTTCCCTACGTTCGATGCTGATCTGAACTGAAGGTGCCGACCAAATTGCTTCTGTCCAGGGGCAGAGTATAAAGAGGTGCTCCACGGTTTCTGCCCCTTGATTACAGAACGGGCAAGCTGGACTAGGTAAGATCTTCCTCCTGTAGAGGTTATCTGTTGTTGGGAGCGCATTCTGGCACATGCTCCATAGGAATAGCCTGACCTTGGGAGGGGCTTTTAGTTTCCAGATTCGGGACCACAGTTTAGTGGGAGGTTGGAAAGAAGATGATGCCTGCGTGTTCTGTGGAAGTTCTTCGTCGCGAATCTTATTGTAGGCACTTTTCACTGAAAATTCTCCGGACTTTGTCGCTGTCCAAACTTGTTTATCTTCCGTTACTCTGCTGCAAAGGGGTATGGCTAATACCTCATGGACAATCTGGTCGTCGAAGAGTCTTGTTAGCATATCTACATCCCATGTTCTGTCCTCATGTTTGATTAGGTCCGAGACTTTTCCAGGTTCTTGAAAGGTTGCCGGTCCTCCCAAAACTCCTCTTTTTAGCCACTTGTCTTCCCGAATGCTGATTTGGTCCCCCTTGCCAATCGACCATATGACTGAATTTGATATCTTCTCCCTTCCAGTCAGAATGCTCTGCCATCCCCAAGAGGGCCGAGACCCTCTCCTAGCTTGCCAGAACGATGTTGTAGGGAAATATATTCCTTTGAGAATTTGGCTCCATAATGATGATTTGTTTTGGGATAGCCTCCATGCTTGTTTTCCCAGCAAAGCTATATTGAAAGATATGAGGTCTCTAAATCCCAACCCCCCTTTATCTTTTCTTGTTTTTAAAACTTCCCACCGCTTCCAGTGAAGACCTGACTTCGATTCAGAATTTTTCCACCAGAATGCTGCAACCCTTCTTTCTATGGACCGACAAATCGAAACTGGAATTCTAAATATTGACATCGCATATTGAGGAAGAGCTTGAACCACAGTCTTAATCAGCGTTTCTTTTCCTGCTTTTGAAACAAGCTTTTCCTTCCACCCCTCCAGTTTCATATTAACTCTAGTTAATATCCACCCAAACATTTGTTTTTTAGATTCACCCCAATCCGTCGGAATCCCTAGGTATTTGCCAATATTCTTCATCTCTGGGACTCTAAGTTGAGCAGCCATATTGTTTCTTAAATTCAGTAGACAGCACGAACTAAAGAACACTCCTGATTTGTTTAGGTTGATTTCTTGGCCAGATGCAAAACAGTACTGACTGAGGATCAATGCGAGATTCTGGCATTCAATAAGCTTACCATCCAAGAAGAAGATGGAATCATCAGCGAACAAAAGGTGAGATAGAACCGGACAATACCTGTTTAATTTAATTCCAGAAACTGTGCCATCTTGTACTGCCTTTCTCATCAAGATCGAGAGTGTATTTGATATCAAAATGAACAAATAGGGGGATATTGGGTCCCCTTGCCTGATCCCTCGTGTTGGCTTGAAGTAGGGCAATGGTTCCCCATTCAGTTTGACACTCAAAGAGACAGAAGTTACACATTGCATTACCCGCTGTACCCACCAGTCACTGAAACCCATTTTCAACATAATAGCTTGGAGGAAATCCCACTCTACCCTGTCATAGGCTTTTTTCATATCCAGTTTCATCACCGCTTGAAATTTTCTTTTCCTTTTTCTGATTCTCATTTGGTGTAAAACTTCTTGAACAATCAGAATATTGTCTTGGATTTGTCTCCCGCCTACAAAGGCACTCTGTTCTGCTTCTATTATTACCGGCAGCCACTTTTTCAGTCTATTGGCCAAGATTTTCGAGATAATCTTGTATGCAAAGTTACATAGGCTGATTGGTCTGAACTGGGCTAGGTCTTCTGGATTAGGAACTTTCGGTATTAAGGTGATATGGGTTTTGTTGAGTGCTGGGTTAAGATTTCCAGATTGGAAAAACTTATTCACTTCATCAAAAACCCCATTTTTGACAGCGTCCCAGTTTCTTTGATAAAACTGGCCATTCAAACCATCTGGCCCTGGTGACTTCACAGCACCCAATTGAAAAACCGCTGTATGGAGTTCCTCCATTGTGACTTGAGTTGCTAATTCTTCGTTCATCTCAGCCGTGACCTTAGAAGGGCATTGTAGCAAAATAGGATTGAAGTCTCGGGGACCCTCTGAATGATAAAGCTGTTGAAAGAACTCCACTGTCATCTCTTTGAGCGCTTGGGGGTTTCTAATCCATACGTTGTCAGCATTTTTCAGCATAGAGATTCTGTTCCTCTGCCTTCGTTGGATTGTTGTGGCATGGAAGTATTTTGTGTTCTTATCTCCCCATTTCAGCCAGTTAATTCTAGATCTTATTCCCCAATACATTTCCTCCTGTCTCCACAACGTTTCAATCTGTTCAGTTATGGCTCTTTTCCTGTTCTGGTTCCCGAGCTCATTCTGATCATTTGTCAAGGCCATCAGTTCTTGTTTCAATGCTTTGATTTGGTTGTGGCTGTTCTGGAAGTTTTCCCTGCTCCATCTCGCCAAAGCAGTTGAGACTGCTTGTATTTTCTGCATTAGGTTAGATTCTTGTAACCCATCTTGATTCCATATTTGCCTTATCAACCTTCCACAATCCTCATTTTCCAGCCAAAATGCTTCAAATTTAAACATTTTATATCTCCTAGTTGGTTCCTCTGATAAGACCAGTAGAATAGGGCTATGGTCTGATCCGATGGCCGGTAAAGCAAAGACCTCAGCTTGAGGGAACAATAGTCTCCATTGTAAGTTAGAAACAGCCCTGTCCAGTCTTTCTTGGACGTAATCCTCCCCTTCTCGATTGTTAGCCCAAGTGAAAGCACAACCTTTACTTTCTAAATCCATGAATCCACATGCATTGAGGAAATCTCTAAATGCGTTCATTCTATAGAGTTGTGGAGGCCTCTTGCCCTTCTTTTCCCAATAGTTCAAGATTTCGTTAAAGTCTCCAATACACACCCATGGCAAGTTGTTCTGTGAACTTAGACTTTTGAGCTCTTCCCATAGTCTCAGCTTTTCTTGAAATGTAGTTGGAGCATGAACAAAAGTGGCCCTGAATTGTTTGTCCCTGTCTTCATCATGAAGAGTGATATCAATGAACTCTCTCTCGGTTATATTAACATTCAACGAAATCCCCTCCTTCCACAACAGCGCCAAACCTCCCCCTATCCCGATGGGATTAACCGTATAGCAATTCTTGAAATTTAAGGATCTGCTTAGTCGCCGTACAAGGTGATCTTGGTTTTTAGTTTCCATAAGAAATACCACGTCGGGCCTTTCTTGGGCCGTAATAGCCCTTAAGGCTTGAATTGTCAAAGGTGTGCCCAACCCTTGACAATTCCAGCACAAAAGCCTCATTTGTAACCCGGTGGCTTATTAGGGCTAGCCACCAAAGCCCACTTTTCAGGTTCTTGTGCAATTAGCACTGGAGTGTCTAAGAGTTGTGCTTCGTCCAACAAAAGTCCTTCACAACTGTTCTGATCATATGGTTCATACCTTCTTCCCTTCTTATTGTTCCTTGTCTTCAGCTTTCTAGTTTTGCTGTGCTGTCTTTGACTTACTTTCTGTGATGAAGGTTGGTCAATCTGCAATGGAATGATTGATTGAGGATCAGTATCTTCTTCAATTTCCTGATTGCTCGCTAAGGCGGTGAGTTCCTTCTCGGTTAATTTCCTCTTTCCCCTGTCTTCACGCACTTTGTTCAGTCTGGTTTGTGAGCTGCTTGTATTATTCTGAACTAAAGTAATTTGTCCAGAATTTTCAGGGGTTTCCTGCACCATTTCTTGTTCCCATTCTTGTCCTTGTTCCTTCTCCGGAATCTCCCCATAAAAGGCATTCCAGAAGGGGCTACTAGAGTTCTCTTCCACTTTCAACCAGGGCCCATAAAACATTTTGTCACCTGTTGCCGTCAATTCTTCATCGTACAGCACAATCTCACAATTTTTTGCATAATGCCCTATTTTCCCACATGAATAGCAGAAATGGGGAAGTCTTTCATATTTGAAATCCAGCCAATGTTCTTTGCCCCTAAAGCTAGATAGCATACCCGATGACAGGGGAGTTGACAAACTTAGCAGGACTCTGGCTCTCCCCACTACTAATGATGCATATCCTTTAGATTCTATGCGCACTTTCGAAACCTCCCCCACGTTTTCAGCAATTTCTCTTATTGCTTCTTCAGTAGTACCTTCAATTGGTAAGCCATGAATTTGAACCCAAAAGTTGCACGAGTCAAAAATAATACACTGTGGAGGCATACTTGGTTCCCATAGCTTGATGACCAGCAAGTGACTTGAGAAAGACCATGGGCCAGAACTCAGTATTCGATTTCTTTCTTGGACAGACTCGAACTCAAAAGAAAACAACCCAGGTTGAAGATGCTTGCAGATTACGGAATTCGATTTCCAAGCCTTCTTCATAGTAGTTTGAAAAGCTTGGAAATTGGCTGAAGGACATCCATGAAGTTTACCAAACACGGTACGTTCACATTCTTGTAGTTTCGCTTCCGTCACTACATTATCTAACACAGCAACTTTCCTTCCATTCCAAAGATGTCCCAGCCTTCTACACAAAGCGGCCATCCTGAGTTCCCGTTCTCTGTTATCGTCCATATTGTTGGAATCTTTTGTGGTTCAGAAACCCCAACTTGTAACGTAGGTTTTCTTACAAGACTTCTTCATTCGTAGATATTCCACAGTAGTGCGATGCGAAGGGGGCAAGGGGACCTACCTGAAACACACATTGAGCCTTGCTGGACGATTTTGTTTTCAGACTTGATTTTCCTTCAGCCGTGAAAGCAACTGTTGTTGGCCTTCAAAGGGGAGAACGGCTGTCGCCTTGCAAATGTGGAAAGGTATTTCACGATAGGAGGAGCCGAATCAGCCTTGCACATGTGGAAAGGTATTTCACCATAGGAGGAGCCGAATCTTCCATTCACGAGATATGGCGTCACATTTTGGGCGTTTAGCTGCTGTGGTGCCGATCTTCAACGCGGATTCTTTGACTTTGGAGACTCAGCTAAACACCGTGATTTGGGGTTGATGTGAGCTTTGGTCGAACTTGAAGAGCAGGTGCTGTGATAAGGGAGATGGATTCTTAGGTTTTGAAAGAAAGTTGGGGTTAGGGCAAGGCTATCCCAAGGATAGAGAGAACTCTCCAAGCGAGAGAGAATATTAGGGTTCCGCTGCTAGGTCTGAAGATTGTCTTTTTTCACCATTAAGTTATGGTTTATGCTGAAGTCCAGAAGGTTATTCCTCAGGATAGCTTGATTGATTGGTGCTTGGTGGTCTTTTTACGATTAATGAATTCCCTCGATGGTTAAGGAGGCTGATTATGTAGAGGTTTGCTGAGCGTCTTTTGGCGTAACTAGAAATTGGGGTAATTGCTCCTAATTCCTCAGCTGCAAACAAATTTGTATGCACAGCTTCTTCAAATTGGTTTGGTTCTACCTTTATGTGCCAATATCTAGCTTTATTTCTTCTTTTAGTCCCTTTATGTTAGTGCTGATTTAAGTTCTCTATATATTATTGAGTTATGGATGGAAACTCTGGACCTAGTGTGAGCATGGATGCTAGTCTTACTAATCTGAAGCTAAGTTCTATCAAACTAGATGGGACCAACTACCCTTCTTGGTCTATGGCGATCGAGACATATCTATTGGCCACCAAACAATTGAGTTATCTAACTTCACCTCCACCTTCGGATAAAGTAGATAAAACGAAGTTGGAGGATTGGCGCTCTAGCAATGCTGCTATTCGAACGTTGTTGTGGAATACAATGGATCTCAAGATTAGTCCTCAGTTTATGCGGTGTACATCAGCCAAAGCCATTTGGGATAAGTGTGCTATTATGTTTTCAGGAAGAGATAACATGACCCGTGTTTGTGATGTTTGGGAGGAGTTATTTGATCTACGTGCAGGGGATATGTCTATACCCAATTACTATTCTAGGTTTACCATTCTTTGCGAGAGACTGGATACTTATTTGTTTGCCACTGATGGCATTAAAGAGTTGGCCAAACGTCAAGAAGATACGAGACACTTATTTGTTTGCCACTGATGACATTAGAGAGTTGGCCAAACGTCAAGAAGATACGAGAGTTATGTTATTTCTCTAGGGGCTTGGTTCTGCTCATTCTTCTCTCTGAGAGCAGATTACTTCTCAAAGTACTCTTTCGTCAGTTGATGAGGTCTTCTCTCGGGTCCTTTGATACACGCCTAATTCATCATCTGCACTATATTCTGCACCTGTAGCAAGTGCTATGGTTTCTCAGTCTTCTAGTGGTCATGGAGGCTGGGGGCGTGGTTCCCGTGGCCATGGCAAATCTAGTTTCTCTCCAAGTCGTGGCCACAAAGGCAATAGGGGTGCTGGAAGTTCACGTTATTGCAACCACTGTCAACGAGCTGGCCATACTGACGCATATTGTTATACTCTACATCCTGAGCTTCGTCCACAGGCTGCTTATGCTAATGTGATTGAGCCCTCAATGCAAAAGGTTCCTGATCAGTCACAAGAATTGCCTAGTACCATTATGTTGTCTCGCGTCGAGTATGAGTCCTTAGTACGCCCCCATCAGGTGGTGGGTTCCTCAGCTCCTACTGCTACTTTGGCACAAACTTCTTCGGGTAGTTCGTGTCACGCCTCGAACCCCATCGAGCACGCAACACCTTTCTCTGATCGAATATTACGACATCCCAGGATATCGCCGACCCAATTTAATCCATCAGAGATTTATATCCATCGGCAAAAGCCACAATCAAAACCCGAACAATAATAACTAGGGTAAACAAGGAGAATAAACATATTCATTACTTAACCAACTTTATACAACATCCATTATATACAATCTCACTCCTATACATGCACACTGTACTAACAACTAGACACCACCGATATCCAAAATGATCGATAGCTTGGGTACCCTATCGTCCAAAAATGGAACACCTCAAAAACTATTCCCAACTCCTAATCTAGCCCCTACGCCCTTTGCTTGGTATCCACTCAGAGTCTAATTCCTCGACACTCGAGTTTGAATTCCCCTGAATTGTCGGCTCCTCTGAGGAGTCCGACTTGGCCTCAATTTCAATCGGGTTATTTATATCACTCAACTCCGCTGGACCTTCGACTCGCTCCTCCTCAACTGGCACCTCATCTGACTCGTCCTCCAGCACAAACTTGGGATCGTACCATGGCTCATACTCGGGTATGTACTCTGGTTCTTCTTCAGGCCCATCTTCTGAGGCCTCTTCAGGTTCTGCCTTAGGTTCTTCCTCTTCTTCTGGTTCCTCCTCTGGAATTACCTCGAGGTCCACATCTATGGGGTCGTACCCAGCCTAGGACTCCTCCGGCTCTAGTTTGTGCTCGGCCCCTGAAGGCTCAGGTGCTGCAAGCGCAGGCTAAAGTTCGAATTGTGCCAGGCTAGTCTCTAGGCTAGTCATCTCGCCGTCGGGTGGAGGTATGGCAAATGGGTCCCAATCCCCAACTCCATCAAAGGGGACATCAAAATCACGAGCAGGACCGAACTCATCTATCCCGTCTCTGAACATTGAAGCAGTGTATGTGTGGGCTTGCCAGAGGGGTAGTCCTATATCTACCCAAAATACCGTAGTATGCTTAAACCAGGTCATATTTTCATCTATCGAAAATTCTACAACGTCATGATCGGTGTGCATAGGAATCCCAAAACGCTGCGGTGGCGGTGGCGGTGACGGAAGATTCATGGCTCAGGTCAGGGTTCTAAAAATTATTGATTGAAACAACCATGAGAATACATCTCAATAAGTACACACCCTGAACCCCACCTAAGCTATCATGTACCTCCAGACAATCACAAACACAATCACACTCAGCCATCACATAACAGGCACACAATTTACACTTACTTGGGCCTTTCCTGCGTGCAACCTGCACATTAGCCACAATAGCACAATTTCCAATCACATGCACATTCTAATTACAATTCACGCATTTGTTCCTGCCTCATCACATTCTTTTCACCCAACTCACTAGTGACCCGCGTAATAATACCACCTCAGGTTCACTGCGACCAACTCATATTTTCACTCGACTCGCCAGTGGCCCGCGTAGTAGTACAGCCTCAGATTCACCCGACCAATTCATATTTCCATTCGACTCGCTAGTGACTCGCGTAGTAGTACCACCTCGGGTTCATTGTGACCAACTCATATTTCCATTCGACTCGCTAGTGACCCGCGTAGTAGTACTGCCTCAAGCTCACTACGACCAACTCATAACAACACTTCATGGCTCGCGTAATGGTACTGCCTCAGGCCAAGTATTTTGCCCGCGTAATGGTACCACCTCAGGCTCAACACTCACCACCTACAACACAACTCGCGTAATGGTGTCGCCTTAGGTTAGCCATCCTTCGGTAATACTGGGCATCGTCCCACGTAGTGGTACTACCTCAAGATGGATCAATTCCCCACATAATGGTACCGCCTCAGGGATTTTCGTACCCTCATACACGACATTTCACACACTTTCTCATTCAATTACTCGCTCAATTCTCACACCAACAAGCCTAATTACTAGCCAATTAAATCCGGCTCATGCACGCATCCAACTCCACACATTTCACATACTTAGATAAAGTCCAAACATGGCCAAATTGACGTTCCACGTAACTCAGCCCATGTGTGCACACAACGACTCATATTTCAATCAAATATTTCGCAAACTAACGAGCAATCATGGCCGCCATCGGGCCCACAACCACAGCCACAAATTCAACATTTTCATACATAATTTAAGCCATAACCGGCACCACAACAGAGCCACATCACAACACATCAAACCGACACAAATCGTCTCCAAATCGGACCATATGCCTGTCATTTCATTTCCCAATTTTTCCAGCATCTAACTCAGCACCAATTTAGCCCCGAAATCATCATAATTGCATTCATAAACCAGCCATAATTAGTCCCCAAATCGGTCCACTAATATAACCACTAAACAGTCTCTAATTAACCCCTAAACCGTCACCTATCAACCTGATTCAGTCCTAATTCATCCGTCGATACCCGAAATCCTAAATAGAGTTTAGAGCACGACTTACATGAACTCTAGACTGGCTTGGCTAGAGTGGGAAGGGGGTAGCTGATCGGCCACCTCACGGCGGCACGCGGCGGCGACGGCGAGCAGCTGAACGGCAGGCGGTGGTGGGCGGCTTCCTTGGCCGTAGTTCACGGCCACAAGAGGAGAGACAGAGAGAGAGAGAGAGAGAGAGAGAGAGAGAGAGAGAGAGAGAGATCGCCGAGAGGGAGAGGAAGAGAGAGAGGGACGGCGGCGTGAGGACGCAGCTCGGTGACCGAGCGGCGGCGATCGGGAGGACGGCGGCCGGTGAGTGGAGGCATGGCAAGGGGGAGGGGCGGTCTGTCGATAAGAGAGGGGGGTTTGCCATGAAGTAGAGACAGAGAGTGAGGAGAGAGAAAGAAAAATTGGGTTTAAATAACCCAAGGCCAAAATTGGTGTCCCAATGACCATTTTGCCCTTCTCTCATAAATCCAATCAACGGCTTAGATTTAATCTTATCTTGAGATCGACGGTCCGATTCGAATCTTTTCCAAAATATCCAAGAGCAATTTGGGAATTTCACAAAAAGTCCAAGGGTAAAATTGTCAAAAAATCTCTAATTATACGGCTAGGGCGAAATTACCAAAATTACTTTCCCCAAATATACTTGGCCTTAACAACCTCTAGTGGTAAAATGGTCATTTTTCATTTCTCGCTAAAATTAAATTTTTCTAAAGGATTCGGACAAATCCAAGGTTAATCGAGCAAATGACAACATCGTCCAAATGATCTGTCGTGACTTTCCAAATTTCCAATGCCCAACTCAATCTCTAATTAATGACTAAATTCCAAATAACGTAACTTATGCGCATTTCAACCTAACGGGTGGCTTTTCGGGAAATTCGCACATTTGACCCGTGGACGATACTGAATCATGCCACGTACAAGTTTACTCGGGTCAGGACGACTTCGGTTGTCACTTAATTGTGATGATCGATCACTAGTTCTAATGGGCACGATTGTTTGGTATAGGTTTAAGGTCATTCGTCAATTCATTTTGTGGTCAAGCGGAATCACCCGCGATCCACTAATATAACAGCGGCGAACTAATTCCTGACTATCCTTGGATCGGCCTTCATTAGCTCAAAATGTCACATCGACAATTTTCGTTGTCGAAAGTCGGTTCATGATCAAGTTCTTTAGTCGCACGAATTTAAATCCCTAATTAGCCTTTCCCTAAGGGTTAGTATTCCCGAAGTGATCAATTCCAGATGAGATCTAGCTACAAGTATGTTCATAAAATCATTCATTTCAATAAATCCCAAGTGGATCAGATTTTAGAATGTCACAATTCGTCTTATTTACTCTCGTCTGCACCTACTTCCTAGGTAGTAGACTCGGGTACCACCAATCATATGACTAGTAATTCTAACTCATTATCTAGTATTATCTCTATGTCACCTAGTCCTGTTACACTTACTAATGGCTCACAGTCCCAAATCACTGGTCAAGGGAACGTTGTGTGTCTTTCAGGATTTGAGGACCGGACAGATGATTGGTGGAGGGCATGAGTCCAATGGGTTGTACTACTTAAACAAAGACATTATTGCTGCTGCCGTTCAGAAGAGTACTACCTCAAACTTCTTTCATATGCATTGTCGTATGGGTCATCCACCGCCTAACATACTTCGTCATTTTTCTCCTGTTTCATCATTTAAGAGTCTTATCCAGTGCGATGCTTGTCAATTTGGCAAACATCATCGAGTATCTTTCCCTTCCCGTGTCCAGAGTCGTGTGTCAAGTCCTTTTGAGTTAGTCCATTCTAATGTTTGGGGATTGTGTCGTGTCAATGATATGTCTGGTTATAAGCACTTTGTTACGTTCGTGGATGATTATTCCCACGTAACGTGGTTATATTTAATAAAAGATCGTACTGAAGTTTTTTCCTGTTTTCATATATTTTACTTTGAGATTCTCAATCAGTATCATGTTTCTATTAAATGTATGGGCTCCGATAATGCCAAAGAATATATGGCTGTTCCCTTTGCTTTTCAATCATTTCTTATATCTCATGAGATTCTACATCAGACATCTTGTCCCTACACTCCCCGGTAGAATGGGGTGGCGGAACGAAAAAATCGCCATCTCTTGGATGTTGCTTGTTGTCTTCTTTTCCATATGAACCTCCCCAAAACATTCTGGGGGCATGCTATCTTATAAATCGTCTCCCATCCTTTGTGCTTCGTGGAAGCATACCTTTCTCTACTCTTCATCCTACAAGTCCACTTTTTTCTTTACCACTCCGTGTGTTAGGCTATGTTTGCTTTGTGCATCGTCTTGGTCCTGGTCATGACAAGCTCGATCAATGAGCTGATAAATGTGTGTTTCTTGGGTACTCTCAAACTCAGAAAGGGTACAAGTGTTATAATCTTGTTATTTTCGGCAGATGTAACTTTTTTCGAGGATTAGTTATTTTACTCCTCTACTACCTAACCGATGACTCCTTCCGAAGATGCATTGTCCTCAACCATAGCTCCTTTACCGCATGTTTCCTTGCCAAGTATACCTAAGGCAACACCTGATTTCCAATTTGGTGACAAAACTTATCAACGACGTCGTCCTGTTCAACATGAGGTAGTACAGTCGCCACCCACATTGGATATGCATGATTCTTCGCCAATCAATGCCTTGGCCTCTGATCCACCAGTTTCTTCTGATCTTGATCGTACTATTGATATTCCTATTGCATTGCACAAAGGTACGCGTTCTTGTATCGGTCAACCCAATTCCCGATTTACCCCCTGTACTGCATTGTCTTGTCATTCACATACTTGTCACCCTATTTCTAAGTTTTTATCCTATGATTATCTTTCTCTAACATATTCCTCGTTTATTGCTTCTTTATCTATTGTGTCTGTGCCAAGTATTGTTGCAGAGGCCCTTGCTCATCCAGGTTGGCGGCGAGCTATGGAGGATGAAATGCAGGCGTTACAAGATAATGGGACATGGCACCTTACACCATTACCTGCTAGCAAACAAGTTGTGGGGTGTCGTTGGGTTTTCACAGTGAAGTTTCAACCGGATAGTTCTGTTGAGCATTTGAAGGTGCGTCTAATAGCCAAAGGTTACACTCAAACCCTATGGAGTGGATTATGATGATACGTTTTCTCCTATCGCAAAGATGCCTTCTGTTCGTGTTTTCATTTCTCTTGCTGCTCGATATGGTTGGACTCTCCATCAACTTGAAGTCAAAAATGCCTTCCTTCATGGCAACTTGGCAGAGGAGATATATATGGAGCAACCTCTGAGTTTGTTGGTCAGGGGGAGTCTACTAGTGTTTGTCGCCTGCGCAAGGCATTATATGGGTTAAAACAATATTCTCGTGCCTGGTTTGGTCGTTTTAGTGATGCAGTTATTCAGTTTGGCTTGCAACGTTGTACCGTGGATCATTCTGTATTTAGTTCCACTTCTTCTGCAAGATGTGTTCTCCTAATTGTGTATGTAGATGATATTATTGCCATTGGTAGTGACCCTGTGGGCATACAAATGTTGAAACAGTTTTTATGGACAGATTTCAGTACAAAAGATATGGGTCGTCTACGGTATTTCTTGGGCACTGAAGTGGCCTACTCACATGATGGTATCTCATTATCACAGCGAAAATATGTTTTGGATATCCTTAGTGAGGTTGGTTTTCTTGGGGCTAAGCCTGTCGATACTCCGATGGATCCTAATGTGAAACTTGATGCAAAGTATGGAGACTTACTTCATGATCCTAGTAAGTATAGGAGGTTAGTGGGTAAGCTCAACTATTTAACTGTCACACAACCAGATATTTGCTTTGCTGTTAGCATGGTTAGTCAATTTATGAGTGCTCCTCGCACTATACATTGAAAGGCAGTGCTACGTGTTGTTAAGTACTTGAAGGGAGCACCAGGTAAAGGAATTTTGTTCAAGAATCATGAACATCTTAATGTCACTGGCTACTCTGATGTTGATTGGGCAGGATGCCCTATTGACAAGAGATCATCTTCTGGCTACTGTATGTTCTTGGGAGGCAATCTTGTGGGTTGGAAAAGTAAAAAGCAACAGGTGGTGTCTCGATCAAGTGCAAAGGCAGAATATCGAGCCATGGCTTACGTGACTAGTGAGTTACTTTGGTTAAGGATGTTATTATCCAAACTTAGCATGCCATCTTCAGCTTCCTCAGTTTTGTGTTGTGATAATCAGTCCACATGCATATCGCTTCAAATCCAGTTTTTCATAAACGCACTAAGCATATTGAAATAGATTGTCATTTTGTGCGAGAAAAGATTCAAAACAAGGACATAACACTTCAATATACACGAACCGAAGACCAACTTACTGATGTTTTCACTAAGTCATTGCGGGGTAATAAAGTGACTACTTTATGTAACAAGTTGAGGCTCTTTAATATTTATGCCCCAACTTGAGGAGGAGTGTTGAAGGATATTTTAGTCTTTTTCATTGTCAGTGAACCCTAATGCTCGCTATATATACTAATGTAATTCGTAATTATGACATAATAAGAAATTCTTATCTTTCGTTTTCAAAAATAAACAGCAGCGAATGCATTGGAACTGTTGTGTTCAGAATTTAGCAAAGAAATTCCCCATGAGACAGGAGGAGTCTCAATCAACTCGTCCTTATGAGGAAAGCCATCACGTCTATCTAGAGATGAAAGAGCAACATGATACTTGAATAATGCCATTCTGGCCTTTGGTCCACATTGAAGTCTCATCACATTCAGAAATAGCAGACTGGTGTTGCATTTCAGGGAATGATCAACAGCATTGATAGTATTCTCAGTGAAATACGAGACATATGTCTCATTTATGAGGAAAGTTAGAGATGCCTCAGGCCGAATTTGGCTCATTGCAACGGATGGCTTGTGAGCAGTCTATGGCCTGTGTGCTTCACCAGTAGAATCCATCATGAAGACTCTGGACTCCCAGTGATTCAACAGTTATATCATGAATGAGCAAACTGAGATAACATTCAAATAAGAGAAGATCAAGTGCGCAACTAAAACAACTATAGTTTTAGTCAGGACGATCTCGTAGAGCCCAGAGAAGATGTTTCAGAGACGGACAGTTCAGACAGGCACTTCCCACTGATGAAGTCCACAGCTTCTGCAACTGTCCGATCGAGGGCAGACGTCGCCACTGCCAAATTCTGGTGAAATTCCTCTACAGATGGCTTGCCACCATCAACGGCGTTGCTCACAACTTTCAAGAATATAGCGGGGACGTTTAATAGACCTGCCGCATAGGCAACAGCTGCTCCCTGCAAACCAAATCCATCCCTGATTCTTCTAACTTAAATGACAACTATAAAACTGTGATTATCATTTTCTGAAATAGCTCATAGCAGTCTGTTGATTCATCATCCTCCTAAAAAAGAAGCTGATACTTCAGCTTTTGTGAAGCTTTGAACAAATCATAAGACTCTGGACATGTTAATTCGCTGGTCTAATCAGATCAAGTCAAGAAATATCTGAGTGACCACATCTCCAGAACTACTTGAGGATCTAAAATCTGGCCTATACAACACCCCTTCACAATGTCACCTTCAGACTTGTGTGGCTATATTTCCAAAACAATCCTTCTCTATGTTACTTTCACTTCTCTCAGTCATAATTCTGCCATAAAGCAGGAACTTTAATGCATCAAGATAACTTGAGAAACATGAAGTGCGTGTCGGAAGTTGATGTCAGGACATGCATTGATCAAAAGGGTTACCTCCATGTCTACAAGGTTCGCATTATTAGCGGCGATGAATGCTTCATCCGGTGGGCAAATATCAAAGGAGTCACCAGTGGAGAGTACTCCAGCCTGGAATATCGAGTGACTCCAAATAAAAATTCCGTATAAGATCGTTATAGGTAAAGAAATGTAGAGGGTAATAAATAATAAGAACAAACTATGATGAGTAACCAAGTTCCAATGCATAACCGATAAACCAGATTAAAGGTGAACTATTCTGCAGATTACCAAAGATCTTAAAATCATTTCGATTACATGCTTTCTCATTAAATCCATCAAATACTAGAGACTGCTCCATCTCAGTCAAGACAAGTAAGCCTAAAATCTAACGACCATGATAGCGCATCTCTATATCGTGATTGAGGCTGCAGATGACAATTCTCATGTGAAGATTACCTTGATAATAAAGTAATGCAATCACGTAGTTCTTCAATATAATATATATCAAGCCGAAGTAATGTAACATAAGGAGGTGAGCAAATTAAATAAATCCTATTTTATTGTTTCTCAAGGTGTTGCAAGCGTTAACGTTGATATATAAAAAGCAAAACACGTTGTCATTCACAAAAGCTGTCACAAATGCTCTATGCCAGGTAACATGATAAAACATCCTAAGTATGAATACATATTGAGCAAGCCTGCGATCTATGCATGATGACCTTCAGTTGCAGCTCCGCTGAAAGAACAGGCGTTGAGAAGGACTGTCGCCGGCCAACTCCATACAGATCACGACCCTGCAGAGAAAAAAGCATGACTTATTATCTTAAATTGCAGAAGTTGTCAAAATTTCAACATAATGCAATTGCTCTACTTAGCAGACACCTCCTATACTGCCAAGGATCTGATCACCACCACGATATAAATAATATAAACTGACATTTGGAATAAAGGTAGATGCACCTCCCTGCACATATCTTGTGTTTATCAAGAGAAAAAGCATTTAAGAATAAGAAGGTTCAGATCACTTACAGGAAGAGGTATCCTTCTATGATGGAAAGCAACACTTGATACAAGAAAAACATCCTTGATGTCTGCTCCTTTCGACTGAAACCGCCAAAAGTCAGTAAAATAACCTAAAGTGATTATGTCTTCTAGACATGTGTGCTTAGGCGCTATGTAAATCTTACATCCCTATCTTTTGCTCCTTTAAGAGCAAGCTATCCTCTTGGATTCTATCTACTAAAGAGCAAATAAGAAAGTAGTGGAAAGCATATAGTATGGACAACATTGAAAGTCATATGCATAAAGGCTGAAGAAAGAATTTCATGAAAAGGAAACTGATGGCCCCTACATTGAGGAGAAACGAATCCACTTTACAAATTTGGAATAGATGCTACAAGGCATATAAGTATATTTCAGAAACCTCTATAAATTATACAGTTTCAAAATCCTCATTATAAGCAGCTTTACCATATAGCCACCAGCTGTGCCTGCATTTATGATGAGGTCTGGCTTCAATGCCTGGACAGATGCATAGGTCACGAGTGCTGCTGGAATAGTTCCAATATTATTAACACCTATTGAAGAGAGAAACTGAGAGGAGTTGTTAAGTCCCTCATGGGAAAATGAGCATCAAATTCAATGCTCACGAATTAATTGCAGAGAGCATCTGATAGCTACTGAATTCTATCTGTTGGTCTTAAACAAATGATACTGATCCTTGTATACTTCTTCTGGTCAAAGGCTCATGTGCTGTTGAGAACAGGTAACTTCAGGTTGAAGTTATACAATAGAGATTTGCGAATCTGAGTTAGGTAATGAAAAAGAAATGTTTCAGCTAGAAAAGACCCACAGAGGATTTAGATATGCTATCTCATGTTAAGAGAACTCTACAGAAGTTCATTTGATGTGCTTATGTGTGTGGCTACAGATGAACAAGAAGAGGAAGAAACTCATTACTAAGCTTGTGTCATCTTAATGCACATGAAGTTTCGAATTTAATGAATATTGACAGGAAGGCAAAACTTGTTCTATGCCACCGTAAGTCAAATTGTTCTCTGATGTTGGCATTCTGCAGCTAGGAAACACTCGTCAAAAGAGGCAAATTATGGTAAATATTGGTCACAGGGAAATTAGCTGACTCAAGAGTCAAGAAGAGGGAACTTATTTGTTCCTAGCATATCTATAACACTGAAATCTAGCAAAGTAGACTAAATGGTATCACCACGGTGCTTATAGGTCTAAAAATTCTATAAAAGTTGCATTTTCTCAATACTGTAACCACTCTTTAAGTAGACCCTGAAATAGGTGTACTGCATTTCATCGCAGCCATATTACTCAAACCTTGTGGTAAGAAAAAGTTTCATTCTAGTGGCTGAGGATAATATGCAAAAGCTTTCCTATATTGACTTGTGTGGATAAGGCCTAAGAGCAGGGAAATAATGGACGAGGGAATAATAGGCATTGTTAGGTACCCACCAAGAACTAAATCTTTCCCTGGCCAAATCACGTTCAGTTGCAAATCTTTGTAAAAGCCATGGTACCGAATCCATGGGAGACCTGGAAAACTGCATATGTGTTTTACTTCTTGTCATATGCGAAGATAAGAAATGTCTGAGGTAAGACATCTTGCAGAATTCTCATGGCAAAACTTCAAGAAGTCCACGACATCATGGCATCGAGCATTATGGAAGGGAACTTACATCCGGAAATTTCAGGAGCGGTCAAATGCCTTAAGAGCTTGCAAGGATATAATGAGAAAGCATGATAAAGCAAACAAAAGGTGAAAGCATGCAAGAGCCAGTAACATGAGACTAAACAAGTTGTCTCCACCAATCCTGATTCTGCGGGTCGGGAAAAAATCTGAAGGTTTTACCGGACTGCAGACTTATCTATGAGGTTCGACGTTTCCTTTAAGACATTGAAGACACAAAAAAAAAATTAGAAGGCTCGTCTTGAGCCAGATCATTATTAAAGTGATTGAACTGATCAGAAGTCAAAGCAAAGTGCAACCGAATAATTACAGTAATCATTAAGGACATCGACCATAGAGTCAATTATTATAGAAAGATAGATCCTGAATTGAAAGTCCCAAAAGAAACCACTTTTAATGAGAGCAAAGCAAGTATGATAACATCATGATCATCCACGAAATAGAAGAAGCTTACAATGTGCTGTCCTCAGCAAGATTGAACCTTTTCAGAATAGGAAGAGCCTCGGCATCCATAGCTACAACCCAATTTAGACCCCAGTGAGAAAACCCAGAAAAACCAAAATAAAACGCCAACTACGAGACCAAAAACATAATTACTTGCAAGAATCCGCAAACTCATGAACCACCGCACAAGTTGTATAAACAGAACTCGCGATTTCTATGAATACACGGAGCAAACACCAACATCTCTAACTCATCCAATTCACACAGCAAACACGACATGCTGGAGATGGGTCTTTCGCAGTCATATGAGACGTTTAATGAGAGACAGAGAGAGAGAGAGAGAGCACCAATGATGAAGACGATGGTGGAGATGGGTCTTTCGCATTCGCGGTCATCTTTCGAGTCGACGCTTAATCCGACGTGAGGGAGCGACATTGAGAAGGAAGGACGGCGATCGAAACCAAGAAGACGGGCGGAAACTATCACACGCGCAGCCACGAGTCAGAGAGCAGAAAGCTTTTGCGCTGAGCTCAAGCTCGTTGCTGTCTTTGGCTCTCTTTCTCTCTCTCCTCCCTCCTGTCGATTTAAAGTCAGCATTTTCATGGCCAGAAAAATGCGCTCATGCTCATGCTCATGCTCTGCTCCGACCCCAAAAGAAAAATGTGCACATGCTCTTAAATTACCTTCTTTTTTTAATTTATGAAATGTATATTATTAAGTCTACATCCAATTTAAATAAAATGATACAAGCAATTTCTAAACTTTACCTCGATATATAATATAGTCCCTAAATTTTTAATTGGTTTAATGTAGTCCATGAACTTCAACCCAACGTGCAATATAGTCAATGAACTTTTAATTTGTTCAATGTCGACGCCAAACTTTCAGTACATGTTTAATTTAGTCTATGATACTATATGTAAATATTCAATGTATTTCTTCAATTGATTTAAGTTCAAGGATTACATTGAACATTTTCATATAGTTCAGAGGCTACATTGAATATGTACGAAAAGTTCATGGACCATATTAAACAAATTAAAAGTCCATGGATTATATTGCACATTAGGCTAAAATTCAGGAACTGTTTGTATTATTATCCCTCCAATTTAATTACGGAGTACCACATATTATGAATTTAGTACAGCGCAATCCCTGAATTTTTAATTGGTTTAATGCGATCCATGAACTTTAACTCAATGTGCAATATGGTCCATGGACTTTTAATTTGTTCAATGTCGTCTCCGAACTTTTCATATATGTTCAATTTAGTCCTCGATACTATATGTAAATATTCAATGCATTCCTTCAATTGATTTAAGTTCAGGGACTACATTGAATATATACCAAAAGTTCATTGACTACATTAAACAAATTAAAAGTTTATGGATTACATTGGACATTGGGTAAAAGTTCAGGAACTGTTTGTTTTATTACCCCTCCAATTTAATTACGGAGTACCACATATTATGAATTTAGTACATTGCAATCTCTGAACTTTTAATTTGTTCAATTCAGTTTCTAAACTTCAACTAATCTATGAACTTTTAATTTGTTCAATGTCGTCCCCGAACTTTTCGTACACGTTCAATTTAGTCCCTAATATTATACGTAAATATTCAATGTATTCCTTCAATTGATTTAAGTTCAAGAAGTACATTGAACATTTTCATATAGTTCAGGGACTACATTAAATATGTACCAAAAGTTTATGGATCATGTTGAACAAATTAAAAGTTCATGGACTACATTATGTATTAGGCCAAAGTTTAGGAATTGTTTGTGTTATTACCCCTCCAATTTAATTACGGAGTACCACATATTATGAATTTAGTACATTGCAATCCATGAACTTTTAATTGGTTCAATGTGGTCCCTGAACTTTAACTCAATGTACAATATAGTCCATGAACTTTTAATTTGTTCCATGTTGTCCCCGAACTTTTCGTACATGTTCAATTTAGTCCTTGATACTATATATAAATATTCAATGTATTCTTTCAATTGATTTAAGTTCAGGGACTATATTGAACATTTTCATATAGTTCAAGGACTACATTGACTATGTACCAAAAGTCCAGGAATCACATTAAACAAATTAAAATTTCATGGACCACATTGCACATTGGGTCAAAGTTTATGAACTGTTTGCGTTATTGCCCCTCCAATTTAATTACGAAGTACCACATATTATGAATTTAGTACACCGCAATCGTGGATATATAAAACCTTTTGCACATTTACCGTTGAACGGATGACACATTTATTAGAGACAATTATATAATCGGTTATGTCGATACATCAATTATCCGATGATGAAAGTGTAATTTATGTTTTTTATACCAATATAAACCTAATAAAATTCCCTTTTAATCTACGCTGACGCGCATCTGTTTCCCCTTTCTTCGTCGTAATATTAGCAAAGTGTATCCCACAATAACTGTATCGTTATCAAAATCGAACTCTTTAATCTTTTGTTTTTTGGAGTGGGTGCCTATCTTGTCCTTCATGTACTTCCAAACTTGCGGCAAAAAGATGGGGAGACTTTTTCATGAAATTAGGTTAATTAGTTTACTACACCAATCTGTGGTTATCATCTTAAATAAGCGGGGCCTCAATTTCTTTTTAGCGATTTTCGTTGCAAGATTTATGAAAAGGAGAATACGCTCGATGAATATCCAACTCATCTCGCTAATAGAGACAAGAAGTACATCTAGATTGTAAGAAAGTACCAAGTTTTCAGACCGCAACGATAAAGTAATTAATGTCTTTTGCGTATTGAGTCGTTTCTCCTCTTCACATGTTTATAAAAAAAAAACATTATCATTTATTCTGAGAAAAATAGAGATTCAATGTTTTATTCTAATTTTGTTAAAGGCACGAGTTTGCATGTGATAGTTGCGACTTAAGAATGCCTCATGAGACTCGCATGGTATAAAGATCGAGATACGTTTGGCTCATCACCCGGTGTTCCCAAGAATCTCTCAAAGCGCAAGTAGAGTTCATCGTAAGCCTGAAACGCCTGCGTTTTCGAGCAGTATGATGTAGGAAAAAGTCCGAAAGGGGTCAATCAGGAAAAGGGAATGTCAAAGCCGGGCGGGCGATTCCATTGCTTAAACTGAAGAACGTGATTACTATCATTTTCCCGTGTGACTGTCGTCATTTTAAACATTACCGCAACCGAAACCACATAAATGTCCCAAATGCAACTTGTACAGATGATTCAAGATGATAAGTCTGTCCAGCGTATAGCAAATGATTCGGTCGACCAAGAAGATTTTGATGTACAAATGATTCCATGGGTCTCGCGAAAAAATCAAGTTCCGTACATGTCAAACACGAAGCATCTAGTAGTACATATCCTGCGCACACCGTCCTCTGTCCCCCTCAACTTGCATAGCTGTATGAAGCTGAATTCCAACGGGCGCACATTAATGTCATCTACATACAAATCGATAAGTTCTACATTGATTGATGCCTCAGAGCTCAGAAAGGCACTTCCCGTTGATGAATTCGACAACTTGAGAGACTGTCTGATCGAGGGTGGCAGTAACCGCTGCCAAATTTTGCAAGAATTCCTCTGCGGTCGGTTTGTCACCGTCCACGATGTCGGTCACTGCTTTTACAAATATTGCAGGAACTTTCAAGATATCGGCTACATAAGCAACAGCTGCACCCTACGTTTTCAAACGTTGGTTAAAACTGTTAGCAAGATGCCAGGCATACAAGAAATTAACAGATTGAAAAAAAAAATTACAAACGATTCTGATGTGATGTTGGTTACGGGTACACAACAGCAAAAACATCTTTATAGAATGACATATAATCATAAACCAAAACCAAAATGGTCAACTCTAAGACAATTGCCATGCTATATGTCAGAAATTAATAGCATGTGCTTACATAAGTTTAGTTGGTAGCAACTCTTAGCTATCCATTCATGTGTAGACAGATAGAAAGGGAATAAAAGAATACCTCCATATCTTTGATTGTCGCATCATTTGCAAAAATTGATGCTTCATCATGTTGGGACATGTCCAGAGAGTCTCCAGTCGACAGCTTGCCAACCTGAAAGACGCAGAAAATTAATGAAGCTGACTCTACTCTGATATAACCCACAGGAAACAGAGATAAGACCATATACGTGCAGCCTATCTGATGCAAGTTCGTTTCAAAAGTCAAATGCATTATGGAGCACAGAAACTGGATGATCTTAACAGTTGCATACTGCTTAACAAAGGAAAGAGAAGCAGGATTTACCATATTATGCAAGTGAATGCAAAGAAATCTTGACTATGAGGGATACAATTATAATAACTCTACTTTTGAGAAAAGAGTAAGTTAACGAATAGCTCTAAATTAGCCAGCTAACATTTGAAGATAGAAGAATCCAAAAGTTAAACTCACATACAGCTAACGATATTATCTAGTCTAACAAGAATAAATGCCTCGTTAAGCATTCATGCAGAAATAGAAATGCCCTGGTTGGAAAAGCAGCCTCCAGGCCCACCAGAAAGTAAGGATATAGGGTAAAGAATGTCTTGTTTCGCCAACAAACCCATCCTGAGGGACTTGCACTACGAATATTGTAGAAGCACCATTAGTGAAGCTACTAATCATGTAACCACAGGCCTAGGGAGCATCAAGTAGGTGACACCTGTGTCTAGACATTAGACAAAATTCCAATAAACAGCAAGGAGATACTTTTACAAAATTAAGCAGTAGGACCCAGGGAAAACTGCCAAAAAAATAGTCCTCAAGGTGATTTCCAGTAACTTGATCAACTTGACATTTTCCTCTTCACTGTCAACCTCTGCTCAACATCAACAGCGAACTACAGTTGATTGAAAGAAAAAAAAAATGTAACATGGAAAAGCTTACTTTGTCAAAGGCTGACCCCCGTGCACCCCCCCCCCCCCCCCCCCACCAGGAAAAAAAAAAAACCTAACCATGGGCTATCCTCAGAAAAAATAGCATTCACAACAAGACTTTCTCTGGCTTGGCCATCCAGTTAGCTGGGCCATGTACTTTTATGATTCACCAAGCAAATGGTTCTGAGGTTTTAAGTAAGAGATGTCTATCAATCAAGGCATGGAATTACCTTCAAGTTGAGCTCTTTTACAAGATTTGGTGTTGAGAATGCCTGTCGCAACCCAACTCCATACAGATCAAAAACCTGCAGAAGACATTGGAGGCAGAAACACAGCTTGAACTATATGTTTTTGACCAAGAAGAAAACTAGTATTCATATCAGCATGAATGTTCATGGACCTAGCACCAAGACAGAAAGGGAGTATATGCACACAAGAAAATTTGCATTTACTGAGCAAAAAAATCTGGAAACAAGAGGTAAGGTACGTAAGGCAGAAAAGCAACTGAATAAACAGCTCACGCTTGTCTTTTTGACATTAGGACCTACTACATACTCAAAGACACCATGCTGTTCAGGGAAAGAAACATTGATAAACAGCCTAATACTATGCGCTGTCACACAAGTGACACCATTTTGTCAACACCAGCAGAATGTCAAATGCTAGAAAATGAGATCCAAATAATCATTTTATCAATTAAACATAACAAACATGATGTCAGTATAATGAAAAATGACTTACAGGGATAGGTATTCTTCTATCGTGGAAAGCAACCTCAGATGCCAGAAACACATCGCTGATGCTTGCTCCTTTAGCCTGTGGCAAATGGGAAATAACACAAATTAGTATGCTGCATGCTATTGGAGATGTAAACTCTGAGCCGAGGAAAAGTTCAGAAGAAAACAATTTAGGTGTAAACTGGAATTCATACATGCTATACAATTAAATTCTTAGTGGCCTTCTTCCAACACCTAGATGTCTACATAGGTAGAGAGGGGAAAGCCAAATAAATGAAACCATATTTTGGCTGGATTGTACCAACACCAATGAATTGCAAACGCAGTCACTTTGGACTAATATGAATAGGATGCTACAATCATTTAGAACTCCCTCAAAGCAAAAAAAAAAAAAAACCTTGAAGCCACCAGCGGTACCGGCATTTATGATTAGGTCAGGCTGCAATGCCTGAACAGAAGCATAAGTCACCAGGGATGCGGAAATTGTGCCAACACTGTCGACCCCTGTCAGCATTACAACGTATCAAACACAAAAAGATATATACTATACACAAGTATTACAAAGCAAAAGTCCCTCAAGTCAAATTACTTTTTGCAAGTAAAACGATTTCTTTTTGAGGAACACAAATAAACTACGTACCAAATGAAGGATCTTTTCCTGGCCAGATCAAATTTATATTCAGGTCTTTGTAAGTACCATGGTAACGAACCCAAGGGACGCCCTTAGGGAACCTGTAGCATGTCGGATCCACATATCAAACTTAATGCAAAATATCAAGCAAGCAAGTAATGCCCCAAATAAAGAGAACTTGAAAACTTAGCAACTCAAAAGATCTAAAATCAATCTCTTGAACGACTCAAGAATCGCCCATACCATATTACTCCAAGCAGAGAGATAAAAAGACCATATACTTGCAGGTTAGTTTCTGATCATCCCGACGCCCGGCAAAAGGTTTTGCCTTTTCCATTCTCTAATTCCCTTGAGATGCTTTGCTTTTCAGCCTCAACCATAAATCAGGCCCGAATCGACAGGCAACGTTAAACGACCCAAAAACTCACAGTGGCAAATAGTTGAATACAGAAGCGACAGAAACGAAATCCCAACATTTTCCACACCTTAAACAGCATTCGACAGTAACGCTACAACACCTGAACGCCCACTATTGATCGAAAAAAAAAAGCGTACTGAACAAGCGGCAAAAACCAGCAGCTAATCAAGAAACTCACAAGGACTCTCGATCCTCGACGAGGTGGAACCTGTTGACCACCGGAAGCGCTTCAGTCTGCATAGCTGCGCACGCCCCCCCACACCAAAAATCCAACCAAAGGAAGAAACACCCAAGAAAGCAACACGCCATCAATTACCCAGCACGAAACGGATTCCCACGGGCAGCAACGAAAAGGGGAAACGAACGAGGTACCGATCACGACGACGACGGTCGAGACAGGGCGCTCCTCGGCTCCGGCGGCCGCGGCTTCCTCAGCAGCGCCCGATCCGTCGCCGTGAGGGGCCATCGGGGGGGAGATCTCTCGCCGCTCTCGCGCGGGCGAAATGGAACAGGGATTGGCCTGCTTCTGTCGGGGGCGATAGAGATCACGGAGGAAAGAGAGAGTGATAGTATTAGGGGTGTCAACAAAACCCGGGCTGGCCCGGTCCGGACCGGCCCGGCCCGACTCGACCCTAAAATTTGGGGTATTTTGGGGACGGGCCTCAGTCTGACCCTAAAATTTAGGGTATCACAGGATTAGGGGTAAAATCGAGCCGACCCATTGACACTCTGGGCCGGCCCATATGAGCCATCTCCCTCTCTCATTCTCTCTCCCATTCTCTCTCCTCTCTCTACGCGAAGAGCGGGATGAAAAACCCTAAGTCTATCAGCGACGAAATCGAACGCCTCCATCACCATCTCGCCGGAGCTCGCTCGTTCGCTCGCTTGCTCAAATCTCTCCACTTCCGCCGACAGGGTCATGTCCTCCCGAATTCATCTCTCTCTCTCTCTCTCTCTCTCTCGTCTTTGCGAATTGTCTGCAACTAGAGAGAGAGAAACGGTGAAGAAGACGAATCGCGGCAGCTATGTCGGTCTCGCTGCACAACGGTCGTGGGGTCGAGGTCGAGCCCCCCGAGTTCTCGATCGGCGCTGCCTGTCCCTCGACGTTCAATCCGCCGGAGCTCGAATCCTCCAGCGGCAAGGGGTTCTGCGTTTTCGAAACCCAGAGCAAAAGAGAGCACGGAGGGAGCAAAGGGAGAGCCCAGGGCGAGCACGAGAAGAGAGGATTCACGTTTTCGAAACCGAGAGCAAAAAAGCCGTGAATTCCGCAACGGTGGAGCTTGAGGGAGGCGAATTCCGTGCGAAGTTCGTCTGAAGTGTTCATGGCCGCGGCTCCTCGGCACTCTTGTGTCGCTTGCTTCTCGCTCTGTTTTCCTTCGGCTTTTCCGGCGACGAGAACTGGGAAGCGCTAGATCCCGTCTAGAAACTTTCCGTCGCTAGTTGCGAGGTCCATTCGTGGAAGAAGACTTTCTCTTGTCCTGTTGCCCGTTGTTCTCTTTGATTGGCCACATTCTCTGCATCAACTGGTCTTATCATGGCGGCTATCGGCGAGAGAGAAACCGTGAAGAAGACGAAGAGGAGGAGGAGAGAGAGTGGAAGAAAGGTGTGAGTGTGTGTTTGAAGAGAAAAAACCCGAAACCCGACCCGGCCCGGCCCGGCCCGACCCAGCCTTGGGGTGTATGTTGAACAGGGTCTTGGGCCGGGTCTGGGCGGGTCAAGCGCAACCCTATTATTTTCGGATCGGGTCGGGTATCATGAAAGCCCGACCTGAACCGACCCATTGACACCCCTAGATAGTATGATTGAGGGACCGGGTGTGTATTGTTCTTTGGGTTAATGATGCCGTACCGTCAACTTTTTGTAAGATATCTACCTTATTTTTCTTTTGTGTTAATACCACGAAAAATCATAAACTGATACACTTATGACAATTTCATCTCAAATTATTTTTTTGATCACAAAAAATCTCAAACTAATATATCTATGATAAATTTATCCCGAACTATTTTTTGACCCCAAACTGATATACTTGTGATAATTTTACCACGAACTATTTTTTTGACCACTAAAAACCTTATATTGATATACTTGTGACAATTTTACCTCAGAACTAATTTTTTGACCACTAAAAACCCCAAACTGGTGCATTTGTGACAAATTTACTCTCTGTTAATGTCCGTTAAATTATATTAATATCACAAAAAATCACAAATTGATAAACTTGTGACAAATAAAGGGATAAAACCTAAAATCGGTACACATGTCAATTACCACGTATCATTAAACTTTGCAATTTGACAGTAAAATTTAACGAAAATTAACGGAAGATAAATTTATTATAGATGTACCAGTTTAAGGTTTTTAATGGCCAAAAAATTAGTTCGAGAGTAAAATTATCACAAATATACCAGTGTAGAGTTTTTTATGATCAAGAAAATGGTTCGGGATAAAATTGTCATAGATGTACTAATTTAAAATTTTTTATGATCAAAAAATAATTTAAAATAAATTTATCATAAATATATTAATTTAAAATTTTTCATAATATTAACCCTTTTCTTTTTAAGGAGTGTGGCCGCCGGTGATCGTCCTGCACGAGAAAGTAGTCAAATATCTGATGACGTGGTGTTGATATCGATAGAAATCGGGGGACGTGATTTAACGCGACTCTAAACTTGTTGACTTTTGAACTGTTTATTTTTTTTTTGGATGTTGGCTCTTTCTCTCTTCCAATCACCGTGTTGGTGGTGATCGTCACCGTGCTCTATTTCTCCGTTTAACTTGAAGCCTCGCGTGAGCAAAATCAAGACCCACGAAATCTGATATCTCCCACAGATGCAAAACTTCGAGCAGCCATGCCCGAGGTCGACACTGGCATGGCTGGCCAGGAGCAGCCATGGTCGGGCTTGATGAAGCTGGAGCGGTCATGGCTCTCGGAGGTCGGTGGAGGTCCGGCCATCGGGGCTCAGATTGGAAGACCTAGTAAGTTTTTGTCGATCCACAAATTGCAATATTAGACTTACCGAGCAATTTTTGTGGAACTTGAATTTGGGAACAGAGCCGCTCGGTATTAGGAAATGACAACGAAAAATCACAAACTCAACGACCACACATGAACACAAAAAACCCCACAAGAAAAACCACGAAAATCCGAAAGAACACCTTCCCTTCGTGAACATGCCAAAACCCTAGTGCTAGCGCCGATGAAGCGAAGTGAGTTTTTTTTTTCTCTATGGTGAAGAAGAGGGAAACTGAGATGAAGCGAGGCACGGCAAGCGGCGAAGTGCGATGAGCGGTCAGCAGTGAAGCGTAGATGCGAGCAAAGCGTGCGTTGGCGCGCGGTGGAGTGGAGTGGGTCGTTCATGGGTGGATGGGTGGTTTAGAAAATATGGTTGAAATTATGGGTCAGTTGATATGTTTTTTTTGGGTTTTATCCGTTCTCTAGCCCATTTTAGGGAAAAGTGAATTACCCAAATAGATTTGGGCTTCTAGAATTGAGTTATAAAATGGGTACATGACCCATTTTGTCGGCCCTAAGTTAAAGTCTCGTGGAAATGTGTTGACGATGGCCGCAAAAAATGTTAGTGCTTGCTTTTTGTACCTCATTCTCTATCTATTTTTTCAATTTTGGAGGCTGAGTTGGACCGTTATATACTTTGAGAACATGTCTATATGACTTCTTGCATGTTTTTCCAGAGATTTGTCAAAGCATTGTTCTTCCTCGTTGTGAGTCTGGATGTGGCGAAAAACATTGGTTAGAAAATTCCTTTTATAATTATACTATCATGAGCAAAATTCCGAGATTTTCGTTTCCTACAGTTCTAGTAGATAAAACAAGTGATCATGACCACAAGCTCGAAGAAGCTCGAATAGCTATGACCATGAGCTTGATGAAGCTCAAGCAATCATGGTCAAGCTAGAGAAAGCTCAAACAATCATGACCAAATTCATCGAAGCTTGAGCGCCATAACCACGAACTCGAAAAAGCTCTAGTGGTTACAACTGAGTTTGACGAAACTCGAGTGGCTATGGCCATGACCCTCAACAAGTTCCAGTGGCCATTGCTGAGCTTGAGTAGCCATGGTCATGAGCTTGAAAAAGCTTCAACTGCCATGACCCGCGGACGAACCGCATGAAGCTTGAATAACCATGGCTGAGCTCAGCAAAATTGCAGGGGCCATGTTTGAGATCAACCAAGCTTGAGCGGCATGGCTGGGACCTCAAAGATGCTCCACTGCTACGGCTCCGAGATCCAAATCTCTATCTCTCTCAAATTTTTACCTTGGCTGATGCAGGGGAATACGTGTACTTCGATACCAATCTCAATAATCTAGTTGTCCAAAAATCAATTGACAATAGAAAAATTATAATGGAATGACTAAGGATGGCACATTTTAAAAAGTATAGAGATGGTTCTAAACCAAAAAAAAATAAAGGTTAGAGATGGTTTGATTTTCGAACAAAAATAAAGGGACCAATGGTGACATTTCATCACTGTTTGTTGCATGGCAAATTGTCACAAGCCCTTTGTGAGATCCTTGATCCGTGTTTATCCACAGCATATTGTCCATGGCCGCTTGGTTAACCACACGTCAACATATCGTACGTGTACGGTATATGAAACATTACATATTGTTATTATTTTCCGTAATTTCTACATTCTGCCATCTAAAGCAACTGTAATGTCTACTCATATTAGAATAGATAATGTCTAAAAGCTCTTTAGTGAGTTCAACTACTCAAACTCTATTATTCCGATAGTCCCTTTTTATTTATTGCTGGCACCGTTGATTAATAAACCTTAGTACGATATGTTATTATTACCTGTTTTCATCCTTTCTATCTCACAAACAATCTTGCGAACTGTGTGTGCCTTAACATCGGAGCATTGCTCACCTAAGTCAGCTAGTAGACTTGTTAAATGGGTCTTAAAACCCATAGATAGACCTGTTAAACGGGTGGGTTGGGTTTGGGTCGGGTCATAAATTGTCCGACCCAAATTGACCCATTAACCTATTTATGATCCATTTATTCCTAGTGTAAATATCTCGACCCATACCCGACCCGACCCATACCCGATCCGACCCATATTGCTAAAACACTTTTATATTTAACCTAATCTAGGAATACTTGTTTCTTATGATTTTTTTTAAAATTATACTGCTAAAACATTTTATGCAATACAAAACTAGTGAAAAATTTTATAATTTTTTTTAAAATTGAGGTTCTGTTTGTTTTACGAAAAATGTGACATTTCTAGAAAATATTTTCCATAAAGTCATTATCCAAGAAAATAAAAAAATTAATATTTTTTTATTTTTAAAATCAAAATTTTAATTATTTTTTTATTTTTAAAATCGAATTTTTAATTATTTTTTTTCTTTTTTTCTTTTTCCTTTATTTTTTTTCTTTTGCCTTTTTGGCCGATCGCCGGCCGCCGTGGCCGGCGACCGACCACAGGCGAGGCCGAAGCCTCGCCGGCCTCAGGCGAGACTCGAGCTCGCCGGAGGTCGGCGAAGCTCGTTCTTATCGGCCTCGGGCGAGGCTCGAGCTCGCCGGCCTCCGGCGAGGCTCGAGCCTCGCCGATCTGGCGAGCGTCGAGCTCGCCGGCCTCGGGCGAGCTCGACCTTGCCAGATCGGCGAGAACGAGCTTCGCCGGCCTCGGGCGAGCTCGACCTCGCCGGATCTGGCGAGACTCGAGCTCGCCAGATCCGGCGAGGCTCGAGCCTCGCCGGAGGCCGGCGAGCTCGAGCCTCGCCGGAGGCCGGCGAGCTCGAGCCTCGCCGGAGGCCGGCGAGCTCGAGCCTCGCCCGAGGCCGGCGAGCTCGAGCTTCGCCGGCCTCCGGCGAGGTCGTTCCGCCCTGGTGGCCGGTCGCCGTGGCCAACCACCGGCCGGAAAAAAAAAATAAAAGAAAGAAGAGAAAAGAAAAAATAAAAGAAAAAGATAAAAAAATAAAAATAATTAAATTTCGATTTTTTTAAAATATTTTTGTAAAGAGGGAGAGAGAGAGTGGATGGGTCTAGTAGGTGGGTTGGACATGGTTCCAAACTCAACCCATTTAGACCCATTTATCTTTAAACTTTAAAATTTAAAACCCATTTAAGTTTGACTCTATAAAATTAAAGTGACCCATATATGACCCATTTATTTTTAAATGGGTCATATATGGGTTTATGACCCATTTTGACACCTCTACCCATAGATGACCCATTTAAAAAATAAATGGGTCATAAATGGATCAATACAACTTTGAAAAGCCAATCTTAAATGGATCTTAAAGTTTTAAATCTATCATAAATGGGTCTTAATGGGTTGAGTGTGGAATTCATTTCCAACCCACTCATTAAGTCCACCCCTTTTTATAAAAATATTTTTTTAAAAGATCGAATTTTTTTATTTTTATTTTTTTTCTTTTTTCTTTTATTTTTTTCTCTTTCTCTTTTCTGGTCGGTGGGCGGCCACGGTGATGGCCGGCAATCGGCCACCAACCACAGGGGATGATTGACCTCGTCACAGGTCAGCGAGGCCTCAGGCTTGCCGGAATCGGGCAAGCTTGACCTCACCGGCACATGGTGAGGCTCTAGCCTTACTAATCTAGCGAGACTCAAGGTCGTCGATCAGGCGAGGTTGAGCTCACCAGAGGCCGAGGCCTCGTCGGCCTCAGGTGAGGTCAAGCTTGCCAAAGGCTAGCGAGCTCGACCTTGCTAGATCCGACAAGCCCGAGGGCTCGCCTGAGGCTTGCAAGGCCTCGGCCTCGTCAGATCAACGAGCTTGAGCTTCGTTAGCCTCCGGTGAGCTCGTCCTCGCCAGTGGCCAGTGGCCAGACGCCCGCTGTCATTGTGGCCGGCCATCGGCCAAAAATAAAGGAAAAATTAGATTTTAAAAAAATAAAAAATATTAAAAATTGTATTGTATGAAAATGTTTTAGTAGTATAATTTTTAAAAAAAGTCATAAGAAATAAGTTTTCCTATATTTAGTTAAATATAGAAATATTTTAGCAATATAGATCGGGTTCGATATGGGTGGGGTATGGGTCGGGAGTTTTACATTACAAATAAATATGTCATAAACGGGTTAATGGGTCAATTTAGGTCATGCCATTTATGACTCGATCAGACCCGACCCACCCGTTTAACAGGTCTATTGGCTAGCATACTACCTGTGACTGCCACATGATCCTTTGAGCTGGGCCATGGCTTGAACCATGACATATGATATTAGAGTTAAGTTATGGTGAAAGACTTTGGAATCGTGGTCGTGACCAAAGATCGGAAACGGATTAAGGATTAGGAGACTAAGTTGAATTTCCTAAATGGCCTAGGGAAATCATTCACGGAACTCGATGAGCAAATCAAGTTCATTGAGGGATCGCCTCATGCGATGAGTGAACAAATGGGTATCCTTGAGGATGATGTCCACCAAAGATTATGTGCAGACTACGTGACGAGATAACACGACTAATTGTGCAAATGGTCGTATTGATACGATCCGTGGGTAGTGCACTTTGAGATGGGTAACGTGAAGGTGCCACACCAAATGCTTATTCGAGTATCGGAATGCTAAGCAGCTCGAGGATTGTCTATTTGTCACGGAGCAATACTTTGGGAGCTTCGTTTGAACTCAAAGCAGGCCAAGGTAGCAATGGCTTCCATGTATCTCTCGATGATGCAAAATTGTGGTTCGGGATCGAGTTCGACGCTTTGGCAGAGCTCAAGCACATATAGGGGGTTGAGCTCGACATGTGGCAGAGCTTGACCCTTACATCTACGTTCGAGCTTCCCACCATGAGCGGACCTCGGTACCCATATTTGAGGTTAACCTCAAAGGAACAATCAGAGCTCAGCCTAGATGGTGTCTAGCTCGAGCTGTGCGGCAAAGATTGCTGACTTCTAGGGTGTAAACACTTGATTTTTAGCCCATTTTCCAAATTTTCCTAAAACTCACAAAATAAGGATTAGGAACCTTGGCCATCCTTAGGAACCTATTTCTAAACCAATTTTTTAGAATTTTCGTGAATTTTTCCTTATTTTCTTTTGGCCAAAATGAGTGAAAAATCAAGAAAAATACCAAATGGAACTAAAACAAATTCCAAAAAAATAGCCACTAGCCTTCTTTTAATTCCAATTTCATCACTGCAGCTTCAATTTTGGAAAATTTCATTTGGGAATATGTTTTTCCCAAAATTGGGTAAATTTATACCCTAATTGAACCAAAAATTCAATTGAGTCATTTTTAGTCATTTTTAGGCCATAGTGTCTTCACAAAAATTGATTCTGGGACCTTGAATTGTATATTGGTCAGTTCAATTTCACAATTTAACAAAATAATTGAAAAGCCTCAAAAATTAATTGAAAATTAGGGATTTTAAGACCCAAATTTGGGAATCTCATTCAATTTGAAATTTTTGATCAAGATCCATACCTTCCCCAAGGTTAATAAGCCATGGGTAATTCAATTTTAGCATCAATTTTGCTCAATTAGGTCATTTGGATACTGAATTGAACAAAAATCCTATTGATTCGAATTCAAATTTAGGAATTTTTTGATTAAATTGTGACAAAAATTAGTACAAATCTCATATTTGGATGCAAAATGTGATGAGGAATCCAATTTTGGGATTAAATTTGTAAAAGTAGGTCAAAATCAGGCTTAATTTGCAAATTTATACCAACCCAGGTCTGTCGGGTTGGTCAAATCGACCCGACCCGACCCGACCTGACTCGACCCAACCTGACCCAGGTGGTCTCCTTCTTTACTTGACTCACCCGACACTTAGAAAAGAAGAAAAATATCTTCTTCAACCTACATCTTCACCGATTTACCTAGGCTAATTAAGCATATGATAAACGAATTTAATAGTTGGAGAATCTCTAGCTATCATCAGTTATTCATCGTAACAAACTCAGAGGTCGGTTGGAGTGAGAATCCGACGGGAAATCAAGCTAAAAATAAAGAAAAATCATTATCCGAGGATAGAACTTGTTTGACAATATTCCCAAGAGAGAAAGAGAGAGAAAAGGAGAGAGATTGAGAGAGAGTGTGAGTTGAGATTCCCCGAGATCGAGCAATCGATGCTTTTCCGATCCCTTGAGATTGAGCAATCGGCGCTTTTCCGATCGTAAAAGCGTCGGCAAATTGATCTTAACGGTGAATCTCCTCATCGGAAGACCTGAAACAAAGCTTATCGCGAAGCCTTGTAAATCGGTCTCATCCGGTGGATTTTAGACTTTCCCAGCGAAACGGCAACTATGACCTTGAAGTACAAGTTCCAGAGAATCACCTTGAGGGCTTCATCTATCTTGGAATTTCCATTTTGACCTCCGTTGAAGAAGGTAAAGTTTGATCATGATAACAGTTTAACAAAAAATCTAGAATATGTGTTTAAGCTCCATCATGTTTGATTATGCAATTTTCTTCGCGATTTTGAGTTTATTGATGTCTAAAACATGTTTTTGAGCATATTTTTCATTGTTTGTTGCAAAATTTGGATTGGATTATGCATAAACTGAGTCAGCCACCATGAAACCCCCTCGCCTAAGCTCTCGAACCTCGCCAGAGTGCCTCCTGCGACCAATGGCTGCTCAAGTTAGTAGTTTCTGACCTTTTTTGATGCTTTGATGATGGTTTTAAGCGATGGAAATGGCTAGGACAAATTGTGTGATTATTTGAAGTCTAGAAAAGTCTGAAAGAGACTCGTTTATCTAGTGATGAGATGTTTGTGGGACGTTTGGGCAAAATATCCATTTCGGACTTTAGTAGTCCATTCGGGGACATTTTCCTCATTCGTGACGAACGAGAGTACCTCCTCAGCACACGAAAAGCGTAGCACGACATGGGGCTCGAGCTTGATGCCGTGGTGGAGCTTGTGGTCCTTGAGATGGCCATGGACAATAGAGAACAGTAATACAAGTTACAGATGTACGGAAAACAAAGAACAAAGAGGGAGAGATGAGCATAGCCAGCGGTCACCTTCAGCTTCAATAAGTTCAAAGGTTTAGACAAGCAACACCATTAGTAAATTTGAATTTATGTTACTTGATTTACTAAAAGGAAAATCATATGATTTTTCCATGTAAAATTTCATACTTATATATACAACTTCAAATCACAAAACGGATTAATTTGCTTCAATGAAATTATTTAAAGTCGAAGTACTTTACTCTTTTTTCAATTTAAGAATCTTACGGCATGTGGATTTGTGATTTATCATGCTACTGCTTGGGATTTGTTAGTATAACAGTTTTAAGCCAATGTGGGAGTAATAGGCCTCAAAATTTTGAAGGAGTGGATCTCACAATAATTTCTAATTATCTTATACTTATTTTTTTTCCTAGAATAGGTTAATAATCTCATAAGATTAAGAATAGTTATATAAGCATTTTTCTTACTTCTTAGTTAAATGTGTATTTTATAAAAGTGAAATTCTAATGAGGAAATAAAATATACAAAAATAAAGAATATATTTTTTAAAATAACAATATTGTTTTTTCAATTTCATTCTAAATTTACATTTAGTAATGGAAACAAAGGGAATAGGACAACATAACAATAAAGAAGTCTTATATCTCCCATTGATACAAAACTTCGACCGGCCATGCCCGAGCTCGACACTGTCATGGCCGGCCGGAAGCCACCATGGTCGGGCTTGATGGAGCTAGAGCGGTCATGGCTCTTGGAGGTTGATGGAGGTCCGGCTACCACAGCTGAGATTGGAAGTCCCAGAGCTAACTTTGACGAAGTGAAGTAAGTTTTTTTTCTGTGTTGAAGAAGAGGGAAACGGAGACGAAGCAAAGCGCGGTAAAGGGCGGCGAGCGGCAAAGTGCAATGATCGGCCAACAGTGAAGCGTAGATGTGAGCAAAGCGTCCGTTGGCGTGTAGTAGAGTGCAGTAGGTCATTCGTGGGTGGGTGGATTTAGAAAATATGGGTTAAAACATGGGTCATAACCTGTTTTTTGGGCCTTATCTATTCTCTAACCCATTTTAGCCCATTTCAGAAAAAAGTGAGTTACCCAATTAGATTTGGGCTTTCTAAAACTGAGTTACAAAATGGGTACATAACCCATTTTGGCGGCCCTACGTTAAAGTCTTGTGGCAATGTGTCGATGGTGGCTGCAACAATTGTTACTGCTTGCTTTTTGTGCCTCATTCCCTATCTAGTTTTTCAATTTTGGAGACTGAGTTGGACCGTTATATACTTTGAGAACATGTCTATATGACTTCCTGCATGTTTTTCCAGAGATTTGTCAAAGCATTGCTCTTCCTTGTTGTGAGTCTGGATGTGGCGAAAAACTTTGATTAGAAAATCCTTTTTATAATTATAGTATCATGAGCAAATTCCAAGATTCTTTTCCTACAATTCTAGTAGATAAAACAATTGATCATGACCACGAGCTCGAAGAAGCTCAAATAGAGCTTGATGAGCTCAAGCACTCTTGGTCAAGCCGGAGAAAGCTCGAACAACCATGACCAAATTCAACGGAGCTTGAGTGGGCCACAAACTGGAAAAAGCTCTAGCAGCTATGGCTGAGTTTGACGATACTTGAGTGGTGATGGTCGTGACCCTAAACAAGCTCCAAGGACCATTGCTAAACTTGAGTAGCCATGGTCATGAGCTTGAAGAAGCTTCAACCGCCATTACCCACGGTCAAATTGGATGAAGCTCGAATAGCCATGGCTATGCTCGACAAAATTGTAGGGGCCATGGTTGAGCTCAACGAAGCTCAAGCGGCCATGGCCGTGACCTCAAAGATGCTCCACTGCTATGGCTCTAAGCTCCAAATCTTTCTCTCTCTCTCTCAAACTTTTATGTTGGTTGATGCAAGGGGCATGTGTATTTCGGCATCCAACTCAACAATCTAGTTGTCCAAAAATCGACTGACAATAGAAAAATTATAATGGAAGGACTAAGGATGGCACATTTTGAAAAGTATAGAGATGTTTCTAAACAAAAAAAAAAGTTACATTGATACACAAATTGGGCCCAACAATTAAAATTTTGACAAATGGAAGATTGAGAACCAATCCACTTTAGCAATCTAGTTTGACTTTTGTAGTAAGGCCCAATCGAATTTTTTTGGCCCGAACAGAGCCCAGTAAGCATAATTACATGACACGCCATCACATGGGCTAGGTAAGAAATATTTAGTTGAGTTTGGGCCCGGAGGACCGGTCCGGCCTGGAGGACCGATCCGGCCCGACCCGGCCCACTAAATCAAC